>JAQIVZ010000305.1:0-79976 GCA_034700945.1 Arrhopalites spinosus
ACTGACCCTTTGAAAATTATTTTATGACGCATGTTTTAAATATTATAGCATATTTAATGGAATATTTTCATAGAATACTAGGTGTAATGTCCATTAGGTGAAACGTCCACTTTGAAGTGGCATTAGGTGTATTGTGGTGATACGCTTTGTACTCCTGTCCATTTTATGGACTATGGAGATGGTCAAGCCTCATGAGTTTGTTGTGTTATGTAAAATAACAAATAAACACGAGAGACATCAAAATGGCTGGAAGGCGTCCTCGTACAATTTCAAAAAACAGATAAACACAAAAGCCCAAACCTTCTACACTTAAAATGTTAATAATCTTTAACACCCTTTAATTTAATAACTTAATGTCGTGATCACAATCATGATCAAATGTGATCACTCGCATTGTTTCCTATCCAATAAAATAACGAAACCCCCCTTCAAATTTTTTGTATTATTTTCTAATTGTATTAAAACTAACGATAAGTAAGTCACCAAAATGAAGATGAATTTTTAAACAAATAAAATTCATGCTCAAAATATTTTAGTCACGCTCACTACCCTAATTTCATATGACCTGAATCTTCAGTTTTACGTAAAATTGCATCTTCCTTTGTTCTTAATTGTATAAAAATTATTTCTAATTATAGTATCATTTTTTTACTAATTATTTTACTGATTAAAATGAATCTCTTTAAAAATTTGTGACATTTATTCTGAAAAGATTTCAAAACAAATAAATAAAAGAAAGCGAATATAATTTTATCAACATTTTAGAAAATCAAAATCTAATTCTCAACTGTAACCAATTAGTCTTGTCCATTTTGACAATTGTCAGGACAGGTAAGGAATGCAAAATGAAAAAAAAATATCCTGTCAATGATTATTACAGTCAATTAGAATAAAGAAAATGTTTTTCAAAGTGATTTTGGGATAGGCTAGATAATTAAGGATGAAATTTATGTGCATAAATATTTAGTTTTTTTCTGAGGATGAATACTTATCAACTTTTTTTATGTTACGTACTACAGTACTAGTAGTACAGTACTACTCATAGTAGGGATACTTGATCTCGCCAAACAGAATAATTTAATAAGGTTATTAACTTTAACAAATAAAATATATACACAAATTGCATCTATCATGTGCCACGTATCACGGTATAAATTGTTATGTGATGTGTACACCTGTGACTTTTTTCGATGATTCTTTAATTGACAATAAAGAATAGAGAGAGAGAGATGCAGATGCTATGAAACTCATTGGTAGGCTGGGCCATCATCAAACAATTTTTTTTATATTTTGTCTTCCGAAATGACGACTCACTCAATCTCTACACACAAAACACAAGACAGTTTGGACACATGCATCATTTTTATGATAATGATATTATACATCTTTTGTTCTCATGTAATGGATAACTCCTCATCTCCATTCTACAGTTATGGACTTTTGCAAGAATTAAAAATGAAAAGTGTGACTTTTTTTTGCATCCTCCTCACAACACAGAGAGAACAGGGCCACCTCTACGAGTACGAGTACAGGTAAACTCATCAGTTTTCTCATTGCAAATAATGCTATTCATCCCCCCCCCTCCCCGTCTCATGAATATAAATATCAAGACAATAAGCCAACTTTTCTTTTTTTGTTGGTTAAGAATCTCCCGCCTTCCATTTTTCTCTCTCCCTTAATTTTAAATGCTCCAACAATTATACAGTTTAGTTTTTTGTGAATGAAAAAAATACTAAACTAAATTCTGCACACTTTTTTTGTAATATTTTTTTTGTCATAATCCGTCTGAGCCTATCTCGCTTTCCTCCCCCTGCACCCCGTGCATTATTTTTGCGATGAAATGTGAATTAATTTGCAAAGAAAAAAAACAGACTCAATCTCTTTTAGTTAACATGTGAAATAAGAACAAACATTTAAAATTATTTACTGCCTTGTCCTTTAAGATTTAGGAATTAAATCTTTGTTCAAAATGAAAGAGAGAGATAGAAATGTTTTTTTTACAGTCCAGATGATGATAAAAAAAACTAAGAGTAAGTTATGACAAATGGTAAACTCTTCTCTATTTTTTTGCTCACTTTCCATTTTCCGACCCAATTCATAATTTTCGTGTGTAAATTCTTACTCCCTTCTCATGAAGATGTCAGTAAGATTTTTTGTTGTTGTTGTTGTTGATGGGATTTGTCTACATATACAGGTGTATACCTAGGTACAAGTCTTAAGAGTGTTACAAAAGAGTTGATAAAAATTGTTTGGAGTGTAATCTTGTTATTGCATCATAAATTACTCTTTAATACTCCACTTATCAACCCATCATGCTAATCAGACTGCGTAAACGGACCACTATTAAAATTAACCATCTTCTTTGAAGGATTCTATAACCATCCTCAACTTTATTATACAATTTGCCCACTTTTTTTGCCTCCAATTTACTTTACATTTCTCTCAATTCAAAATTCACAAGTGGACAATTGTCAATTTTGTGTTCCCAAACAAGGAGAATTATTTTGGGTATGAAAATACGAGGAATTTCTTTGAAGAAAAAATTCTTTAGACTTTTCGTGAGATTCAAAATGTCTTCAATCTTTGTCAAAAGAGGCAACTGAGGGTTGTCTCTCTCTCTCTCTCTTTATTAATGGAGAGGGGAGGCTAATTGTTTTGTAACATGCGACCCTCCTTTCACTGATTTGATTTATATTTTTTTAGTCTCTAAACCATAACCAAACTTGAAAAATAATACATCACGTGAGTACCCTTGTCCACAAACTAAAATTATGAAAAAGTATGAATTTTCTCATCAAAATGTACTTGAGATGTTAAATTAAAACCTTACATTTGATCCACGTCCTTCTTTTATGAATTAAACTGTATATACCACATATTTAAAAAAAAAGTTAATGAGGATTTCCACTAAAAAATAATGATTATGAGAAAACTGTATCAACTTATTTTTAAATAGCATGTCATGATGATGTAAGCTCTAATTTGACAAATACAAAAAACAAGAGATGAGACTCAGACTTCCTTATTCCGGATTATCTTTTTGTTGATAAAAAGAAAGTTGAAAAAAAACCACATTTAATATGAAAGATCACTCTCAAAAAAGTATTTAATTGAGAAATTAATATTTAATTTTTAATCGGATTAAAATATAAAGTATACTTGTAATAATATTGTGAAATGTTTTAATTGTAAAAAAGCATAATCTCATTTAAAACTTTTCGAGAAAAAAATTAAATCATGGTAAAATGATAATTAAATAAATAGTTAAATGGTAGAGATCTTGAGATTGAAATCCGATTCAAAAAGTGAAGAGTAGTTTAAGTCTACTAAATTATATTTTAACCTATAAAAAATTCAAGGATTAAAATGGTCCTTAAAAATAAATTAGTTTTTTTAGTTGGTATCATCATTAAAAGAGAATCAGCAAAAATGATATTTAAAATTCTTATTAAAGGTCATCGTGACGAATGCCAAGTCTCAAAGAGACACCCACAAATTTTTGCAGGTTGCACATTTCATGAAAAACGAATAAAAATATTTCTTATTAAAGCCCTTGAGTTAAATATTGTTAGTCTTGTTTTATTTAAATGGCACCAAAGTTAAATAAAGTAGCAAAAAAAATTAATTCGTGCAGTTTCAGGTCGTGTGGATTTGTAGTTAAAATTCCAACAATAAAAAAAATGTTAAAAACATAAAATTATCTTGTTGGTGTGTACATCATGTCGATGACAAATTGAATTGTGTATTTTAACTACTAACTCTCATGATTATTTAAACTTAAAGTTAGTTATTAGATGAGAAAAAAGCCATTTCAAAGCCATTCTACTTTATTTGTATATCACCCATTATATTTTATATAGAGTTAACTTTAAATATTATTTAAAAACTGTATATTTTGTACAGTAACTACAGTTTTTAATATTGTGAGAAAATTGTGAATTGTGTCATAAGGGAGAGACCTCCACAAAAAAATAAATGGACTGTTAATGTTCTGAGAAATTTTTTTTTTGCTTTTGTTTCTCTTTGAATGATAATACAAAAAAAATTGTATGAATATTTAATAAAGTTAAAGGAGTAGACCATTTAGATAATATTTAAACCTTGACTTCAATTATGCAAATTATATGGTACATCCTTACAGTAGACTAGTGTACAAGTTAACCAGTAACAAGATAATTTTCTGCCCCTTGAGAGATCCTTGTTTAGATTTCCCGAGTGGTCGGGACAGTGATTTGGAAATTAATAATTTTTATGACTCATGTTTCTTTTTTAAAAAAATGGACAATTGGTAATTGAACTAAGAGAATTAATCGCTTGATCGTGATTTAAATATTTTATCCGTCCTTTTTAAAATGTTGAAATCCAAACCCATGTTCTGATTTAAGATTTAGAACAAATTTTAACAAGTTTTTATCCCATGATAAAAAAATACTTTTTCATCATGTCATGAGCAAGGTCAACATTCTTCCATCAACATTTTAACTAAAATTACTTAATACAAATTATCTTAGTTACATTTTGTAACTGAGAGCATTGTCTTGTGACATTTAAAAAAGGTGAATTTTATGTAAAGATAAAACTGATAAAGTTTCAAAATATTTCAGTGATCATTTCATTTTGTATGAGTGAGGAGCACTGGACGTCCAAAAAAAACTGAAAATTAAAAATGTTTTTTTTTAATTATCTCACCTGCAACGATCATGATGACAAGAATGGGCCAAGCGACGAGGTGTAAAAGGAAGCGTCTTTTACTCATTTTGATAATTTTAGGTATTTAATTTTTTTGAAAAAAAGTTAAAAAGTTTCTTTTTTTTGCCTCTGGTTTTTCTCTATCGAAAAAACCGACTGCTATCTTTGTAATCTTCAGACTTGTTTAATTGAGACTCATTAAAAATCTCAATTTAAAGTTCATGATCCTTGTACAGTTTTCACCTGTAAATAAAAAAAATTATTGAATTTAATTTAAATTAAATCAAGATAATAAAAAAAATAATTTCACTTATTAACATTAATTACTCAATTTATACTACAAACACTACAAAATATTATACAAGCGTCAATAGGTCAATAGCTCATCCTTAAGTTAATTGAATGCAAAAAAAAAATTAAGTGTAAATAAAGAGGCGTTGCATGCCCATCTCAAAAGTAAAGTGAAGATTGCAAATATATTACAATCCATGTTTTCCCAGCCCATTTTAATTAAGAAGAAGAAGAAGGAGGAACGGTTTGAGATCATGTTAACTTTCGTCGTTTGTTAAAGTCTCTGAATTTTTTAAAAGTCTATATAAGCCAAACAACTCTCATGCAACGCCCTACTGGTCAAGGGATGCAAATTGAGATTGTTTTTTTTCACAATTATTTAATACAATATTGTTAATCTCTACAATGACGATGACGCTCATGATGAGACTTTGTTGTGACAACTTGTCTGGTAGAAAATAATAAAAACAAGTCTTTATTGATGAAGGTACATACTCCATGATAATGAAATTATTTTTGTGATCCCTTTTTCATGATTCTGTTAAATTATTAAATAACATTTTTTTGACAAGTTAAACAGCTTAAAAACTCAAGGCTCACTCTCTTACATAATTTTTAGTTATTAGATGAGTGAAATACCTGTAAAATGGGATATTTTTTAGATATGGTATAATAACTTTCTTTCACTCTTGTGGTGTCCATAATCACATTTTTTTTGTGTTACGTCATTTTCTCCTACATTAATGTAAATTTCCAAATTCCCTTAAATGATACAGATTAAAAATAGTCAAAATATTCGGTATATTTAATTACAATTTTAAAAGGTGTATGAAATGTATTTAAAAACATTGTTTGGATTATTTCTATATACAAAGTTGCATTATTATTTTTAGTTCAAATTTAAAGGAGAATTTTTTCCCTTGCACTTTTCATTGTGGGATGTATGACTCTTTACAGATATTTAAGTGTAGTTTTACCTCACGATCTCATCAACATGTAAATATTAATGACTTGTCTCTCTCTCTCTCTCTTTGTTTTGACTTTGAGGCAATAAATGTCAGTGTACCACCACAACGTCCACAACCAAAAAGTCTTTGAACTAAATTGTACTCACAACATTTTATTATTATTTTTCTTTTGGCCTGTCATCAATTTGATTTAAATGAACTAACAAGTATCAAAATTCCACACACTTTTCCATCATACTCGTGCATTATCCTCAACTTTTTTTTATATTAGTGTCATGTCAGCCATTTTATTAACAGGAGGATAATAATTGTGATATGAGAAAGTAAGAGAATCTTCTCTACTTAAGTCTGTAATTACGAGTGAGAATTTTAATTTTAGACTTACTCGTAAATATCTAAATTCTTTACAGATAGAAAGGATGCCTCAATTTTAATTTTAAGAGTTAAATAATATATTCTAACTACAAGTTCACGCTCTACAAGTATCTTGACCAAAAATCAAAATTGAGTCAAGAGCACGAAAAAAAAACTTTTTTTTTCTTGAGGTAAGATGAACTAAGATGAACATTTAAATTGTTGACTATGGTACAGATACAAGAGACAGTTTTAAGACTGAAAGTGTTACGAGGCAGAGGCTTAGAATGTTTTTTTTTGTGTTGCCTAGCTTATAATATTCATCGTGTTATTGTATAAATACCTTCATGGATGAATGAACCATTATTTCTCATTATAAATTTATAGAGGAGTGCAATGAGGTCTCAAAATGATAAAATCCCCTGAATATTTGAACCAACGTTAACTGTAGTATGCACGCTTAGTTAAATACAATTACAGGTAAGTAACAACAAGAGAGAGAGAGGCTATAAATCATTTTTATGTGTATCTGCAATTGCAATGTACAGTCCTTAATTTTAGTAGTCAACTCGTGGAGCGTCTCATAAAATATAATCTGTTTAAGATATATAAACTTGATTTAAAAAAATCTTCCTTGAGTTTTCATTAACCATCTCCTCTGCTTGTTGTTTGATGATGTACACTTTCAAGAGTATAAAAAAAGATGGAGACTTGTAATGAGTTGATTGTTGTATTTTGTAAATGAAGGAAGGATTTGTATTTTAGTCATTCATTAGTTTATTATTTACAACTAAATTAACTTGACTCCATTCAAAGATGAAAGGCAAGGCTGTTGGCTGTTACGTCTTAATTTTTTTTCTTGTTCTGGACCTGTTGAGTTTTTGTGTGTGAATAATTGGCTACAAATTTATTATTAGAGTGAATATTACGTCTAATTTTTGTTTCAAAAAAATGATTTAAATCTATTTAATCAACTTGAGGAATTTGTAGTTTTAAAAAAAGTTAATGCTCTAGAAAAAAAACTACAAGTCGTGATGACGGGTTTCCTTATTTTTTATTATTTTTAAATGCTGTCATAATAAATTTCTGGCTTTCCAAAACTTTTTTTTTTGTTTCAAACTCAAATGAAAATCAATATGTAAAAATTTGACAAAGAATATTTAATTTAAAAGCTTTTTAAGTTGTTTACAGTTTACAAAAATTGAAAGTGTGTACAGACTACAGAGTTACTAAAAAATGGAGATGAGATGAAAATCAAAACTTTTTCTTTTAAATGAGTCAAAAAAAAAATTTGAAAATTGTAGTTTTTGTAGTTAAAATATATAAAAATAAGAAATACCTAAACTAAATATAATTTACTTGCCCTCCATGATTTAACCTTGAAAAAAAAGAAGAAAAAAAAAGAAATCTTTGCAAAATATCAATAAAAAAAGTGAATGTCAATTGGAAATTAAATGAAATTAAATATTTTGGGTATATACAGTACAGTCTAGTCTACCCTTTTAAAAAATGTATAAATATTGTGATATTAAATATAGAGAGAAATTTGCAAGGATTTGAAAGGAATCTCTCAAAGAATATCTTTAATTTTTTGTAAAGAGAAGAGAGGGAGAGAGTGAGTTTTTGTATTGAGGTTATTTTTGTATTTTATTTCCATTTGGAACACAAGAGTCAGAGTCATCATTTGTGTCTCTTGTCTTTGTCTCAATCTTGAAATGATTGTAAGTTATTTTATCAAAAGTAATTCATGTGTAGGTCTAGGTAGATATATAAAATATTCCATGTAAATTGTACACAATTTTTTTTAGTTCCTTGTAATCTCCATATGTATGCAGATACAATAAGCAAAGAAGAGGAGGATGAAAAAAAGACAATCTATTCGTACCATCTAAAATCCCTGCCTTACAGTTAATCTCTTAAGTTCAATGTCAATACCATTTTCATCTTCCATTAGAGAAATTGATTGGCTAATTTTTAATAAATTCTTTTTTATAAAATATTTTAGACAAAAAAAATCATTTCTCTCTCTCTCTCTGTCTCTGATTGAAAAAAAAACTGTACAAAAGTAATTTTCCAACTTTCTAACTCTTACAAAAAATAAAAATTATTTTAAAAGTATTTGGCTAATTCATTAGAAAAAATTCCAAATCCAAGTACACACGCAAAAAATTGGTAGTTTAGTTAAATATAAAATACAGAGAGTCATATGTGTCTAATTAAGTAGAGATTGGAGTTTGGAATTTGAAGAAGGAATATCTGTAGAGATGAAGATACAATAATAATTATAATTAAAGGTAAAATTAAAATTGTCTCTTGATTAAAATTTTACCAATTGTATTGTACTCGTACTCATAAGACACATGTCATTTGAGTTGATTAATAAGAAAATGTAGACTATTTAGATATTTCCTTGGGTTTTTCCTCCCTCTGCATACATAAAACTACTGTATAAAAGTACTCGTACATTATAATAATTTAAAAGAAGAATATCATTCACGATGAAAATGATTTTTTTTACGCAGGGGAGGATTTGAGATGCGTCTACTGATCTTCTTCTTCTGTAGGTTTGGCCTCATTTTTTCTTTTTTGATTTTTGTACAATCGCCCAAGGACTTTGAGATTTTCAATGTCGGCTATCTCTTGTAAAGTTTTTGAGACAGTGACTGGCTGACTGCCGTTGCATTATCTTCCCTGTCTATCACTACATTACATGCACATGGATGCAATTCACGTCTCTCTTGCTTCCTTGCCACAATTTACGATGGAAAAAAAATATCAAAAGACTTTGCATCCCAAAGAGAGAACTGTGAGCATATATTTATGGTATTAAAAAGAGGAGAGGAGGATGCACGAGTAAGTTTTAAAACTTTAAACTTCTTGTCGAATAAGGACGTCTTTGACTACCAAATATTCACAACCCCATGCATTCTGCAATGAGAACACCACCAATAATGCCTACCTGTAAAAAAAAAATGGACGGATACGAGAGAGAGAGAGAGGATGCTGGAAATGTGCATCATGTTCAATTATCTTGTCTACCATTATCTCTATCTTGTATGATTCAAAATCTTTGAAAGATTCTCTTTCTTTTTTTATATAAAGACGTTTTAATATCTAATCACCGTGATGGTGTAAAAGTAATTGTAGGCTATGCACAATTTAACTTTTTTATTAAATGTTGTTATTAGTTGAGCTACAGTTTTAATTTTATCTTTTCCCTTAAATAAACTAACTTCCAGTAGAAGGTGAAGGTAGTGTGCAATTTTTCAATTAATTTTCATTTTTTTAAAGCTGGACTTTAGTTCTGTTCACAAGTTCCGGAAATTTTCGTTTCTGCTGTAAAAAGAGTATTTTATGTGAAATATTTTCAATTTTTTAAAACTACAGTTGTTCACTCATTCGGCTTCTCTTTGTAATGCAATAATGGACTAATAATGATGCCTGAATTAAGTTTCAATTTAAAAAAAAGTAAAAAAAACCGGTTCCCAATATTACTCTTACTTTTTTTTTACAGATAATCCTCACAGCAATTAAATTATAGTTAAACTTTTTTAATAACTATTAAAATTACACAAAAAAAAGTAAAACATTTGGGACTTGTTCTTCTTTGGGCAAGGCGAATGTTTACTGTAATCGTAATGAGATATTTTATTTAATGTGTAACTTATTTTTATTTGGTACTACAATTTGTACCAGACAAAATTCCTCAATAGAAAGGGAACGAATGACATGGAGAGTTAGTTGGATTGCATCAAAGTATTTAATTTGTAGTTAGTCGTTTTGAAGAAGAATGGGATGATGGTTGGTGTCGTAAAAATGTTTTATGCTGTCTTGGGCCAGAAAATTTGTTATAAAAGCCGGTCACTAACCACGCCAAACAACAAGAAGACAGAGACAGAAGAGAACAAGGAAATGACAAAAAAATAACATGTCTTCCTTGCGGATATACACAATATAATATTTAACTAGATGCCTTTAACTTTAAAAGAATTTTTATCTTATCATTATAAATTCTTTCAAGATTTTTTTCATTCATTCACATTTTCACTGTACACACACACACTAAGCGTACGCGTAAGTTACATACCAAAAAGAGCCCAGAAAGGGGTGGAACATTTATAGTTTTTTAAAAAAAAAAACAATTACATTTAAACTTAATAATAGTGGGCTAAGCTAAACTACAGATAATACACAGATAGTTTACACAATAAACAATCAACGTTCTGCATTGCAGAATTCTACAACTGACTAGAAGTAGAAATGAAGAATTGTTCATTTTTTTCAATGTTTAAAAATTAAATCGTAATTTTATGCATCTGTCTGTACGTAGTGCTAATAATTATATTGCTAAATGGAATATTTTACTTTAAATTGAGTTCATTTTTAATGAAGCAATTCTCTCTTTTTTCATCTTTTTCTTCCTCTTTTTATTTTGGCACCCCAATTTCCTATTTTAGTCCTTCTTTTTTTCCTTTCAATTTCAACATAATGAGCTGTCGATTAAAAGTCAGGTTCTTTTTTTAATTGTTGAAATAATTTCCTTATCAAATACTCGTCAACTATTGAAATTAAATATAGTGAGTGTTCATTTTTTGGTTGAAATGTTATAACATTTTTTTTGTAATTAAAATGATGCTAATTAAATATCTTCTTGAGGCTAAGGGCCATCTAAATTGTTGAAATAATCTTTTTGTCTTTTTTTCCTCATTCAAAAATGGCAGGATGGCAAGTTGGGAAACATTTGAGAAATGAACTCGTATGAAATAAGAGACACTAAAAAGGAATTAAAAAAATATTTTAAATGATTTTCAAATAAGTAGAAATGAGGAGAAAAAAAAGATGCATCTTTTCATTTCTTGTTGTTGAAAGATAGGGAGAAATTTCAAGAGAGCTAATTACATACAACCAAAATTGGACTGGGGCTGATTTAAGAGAATCATCCCATGAGACGATATGGCTAAAAAAATTTGCATTATATTTGCAATCATTTTCTACTAAACAAAGTGAAGAGAATTTTTCAATGTAGGACATTTAAATTTTTTTTTCTTTGCAAAAAATTTAATCCATGTGTTAAAGCAAAGCCCTTTAGAAATTGGCCATATGTCACTTAACTTGGAGTTTTTTTTGTTTATGAAATGTAAATGAACCATCATGATTAATTCTATTGAATATTTTCAGTATGAAAATTATCCTTTTTTGTTTACATGACTCTTATTTGCTAGAAGAAATTAAAGAGTAAAAGCATGTTAAATTTAACAATATAAAAATTTGCTCTCCTCAATTTGAAAATTAAATTTTGTACAACAACAGCAATCACAACGACATTGTTATTTTATTTTAATAGTCTAATCCTAATTCAGTTGAAACGTCATTGTAGTTTTTTTTCTTTACATAATCCACAATCCCCCGAACAGTTCAACAAGTCTATTAATGTTTATTTGCATTTTTGAATACAATTTAATTTTTTTTGTACAATCATCTAACTATACACTTTTTTCAATTATGTCTTGATCTCATTTCGTGATTCATTTGAGTCTTCTCTCTCTCTGTTGAATAATATGATGACACGAAAAACATCTTCTGCATAGAATTCTTACGTAATTTAATTTTAACTTTAATAGAATAATCCTAATAATACTCCCATTAGAATTTTTGTTAACTAGATTTTTTTAAAAATGAAAATAAACATTTTCAAAACACTCCCATTTTTTGCGTGGCATTTGAATTTACATAAAAATTATTATTAGAATGCTTGTTCATGCCCACGTCAATTTACCCGACTAAATTAAATAACAAGTTTTGTTCATTGTTGCTCATCCATAATTTAAATATAGACAAGTTAAAATATCTTTAGAGTTAAGCAAGTTGATAATAATGTAATAAATATAATTAAATGAGTTTTGGTTAAATTAAACATGCCAAAATAAATTGATAATTTTGTACTGCATTTTACAAGATTTATTATTGCATGTGATGAGTTCAGATTATTTTTGTTCCAGTTTTAAAAAGTCTCTCTCTGCCCACTAAAACGTCGAAAGTGACTGGAACTTCAATTTTGTCAAGGTCAACCAATTTTTGCCCAACCCCAGCTTGAATGAGAATTCAAGTGACTAAAATCACGTTAAAAATTTAGTCTGATTTTTTCAAACATGAAGATTACACATTTAATCATAATTATCCATGTCTTGAGCCTATTCGTGTTTAAATCACGATAGCAGTCTCAGATAATTATATTGCTCATCTTTTCACTCTCTCTCTCTCTCTCTCTCTGTCTTTTGCCCGAAGATTTTAAATAATTGACAGTCTTTAATTTTAAATCTAATTTTTAAAAATGATGGTAATGTACTCGTACATTAAAGTGCTCACAGCATTTTTTGGAAAAAGATTATGTAAATTTTTTTTTTGGATCATTCTACCAAGAAAAATAAAATTTAGCCCCCACAGTTACAAAATAGAAAAGTTGTCTGTATAGTACAGTACAGTACTCGTACTGTATGTCTATGGTGGTCATGTTCCATGGGGTTGGGTGGCAGCTACTTAACTCGTTAAAAGTAGTAAAAAACAATAATTTTTGATTCAAGGAGCAATTTACGACCCATGTCAAAAAATGGACTTTGGTGAAGAAAGTCACTTTAAATAACTTGCATGCGTACTCTCCCCTCGCCCATATCTGTACATAAAAATATTCTGTACAGGACAGTACATAAGACTATTGGCAAAAGGAAGCGGTAACGGATGGGAGAGAAGAAACAACAATGAAGAGCAAAAAGTGAGTTCACTAGCGTGTGCAGAAAACTTGTTTCGTTTTTGATTATCCAATAATCTTCACTTTCAAGGATAATTTATATGGGCGATGAGTGCAGTCTATATTCCCTCTTTTGTAGTTACATATAACAAACTACATAAACTGTATAAAACAAAAACACATCCAATTGTTGGCATACGTTCTATACTAAATGATGTGAATTATGCACACACTCTATACTTACAAGTTAGTGTGTGGATATTGTTAATCATTTTCTTATCATCTCTCTCTCTCTCTCTCTCCTCTCTACAGACACACTGACTTGTGAGTGTAGGAAATGCGTTTTTCTTATGGTTGTGCATTTCATGCAAAATATTTGCTATGTAAAATGTACAAGATTGCATTTACCAGTACAAACTCAGGTAAATGCTCAGTTGATTGTGACTATGAATTATGACTTTGATTCTCTGACCCTTTCCTACCTCCTTACACATTCTCACACTCAAACAGACATCTCGTCTCTCTCTCTCTCTCTCTGGTCACTTTCATTCTTATTCTCCAACTTTTGTCTACTCTTATTCCCAACAGTTGAATGATGAACACAAACTGTACACTCTTCCCATTATTGACTCTATCCTTCTTGTGAGGATGCAAAATGTGTCTCTATGCATTTTAGACATGGTCGCATAACGATGAAAGGGAACTTGTTTGTTCTCTCTCTCTCTCTTGAGACACTACAGATATATGTAAGATAATAATCTTGTCCCCTTATGACAGAGAATCCCCCCTCTCTCTCTCTCTTCATGTAATATTGTTATGATGAGCATTTAATTTTTTTTAAATAAAGTGACTATATTCATAATAAATAATTCTCTTTTGTGATTATAGAATCTCTATTCTCCAATGAACAGATAGTCCTCGAGTATTTCCAAACAAATTGAAAACAACAAGGAGAAGAACGGAAGGAACAACAAGAAATATTCCAATAAACTTTCCTTCCAATAAAATACAAGAGAGACACTCTCCTCTCTCTCTCTCTTTGTCTACTTTCATTTTAGCTCTGTTTCATTTCCATATTCCATCTCCTTCCTCTCTCAAATGAATTTTTAACTGTGGGTTCTACTTGTATACATTAAATTATGTGTAGCCAACAGCCAACAATTTTTTTTGTAATGAGAGAGACACCCAAAAAGAAAAATTAAGCAAAAGTTCTTTTTTTTCAACTTTTTTTTTACTGTTATTATACCTCATCATCTTCTCTTGAAAAACCACTAGAAACATGACAAAAATTTTTCATGTGTACAGACACAGACACAGAGTTTTTATTTCCTCCCTTTTTAAAAAACGTAAATTAATTTTGATTAGTTGTGACTCGCTTGATGGGTGATAAATATTTTTTGGCTGAGAAATGATTTTTTTTATTTGTTTAAAAAAAACGAGTTACATCTTGTGTGTTATAATACAGATTATTTAATAATTTGTGAAAAATTCTTTTGTGATTTTTTTTATGTTCTTCCTAGTTGATCTATCTGTAATTTGTCTATTTATTTTGTTTTTTTTCTCTCTCTTCTTCTTCTCTTTTTGTGTCTGGCAGACTTCCACGCTTTCTACGTTTGGTTAGAATTTATTAGGTAAATTTTTTTTTCTGACCGCATGATTCTACTATTACAGATTTTGCAGTGGTGCAGATTTTTTTTATGTTTATTTTTGGGTGAATACTGAATTTGATACATATTTTAAATAATAGAAATCTCATATTATGAAATAAAATTTCATTATTTTTGAATACTTTTTGATTTTTAAATACCAAAAAAAAATTCTTAAATAATTAAAATTTAAATTTAAATAAATATGAAAAGCTACAATGTATAATCAGTTCAAAAGATGAATAAATTTCTTCCCTTTACAAAAATTTGAACAAAAGGAGAAGAAGAATAAAGAACAAAAAAAATGAAGAAAGCTGCCTTTACTTGGAATTAAATATAAAATAAAAAAAAGTGTGAGCTTATTTTATCATATAAAATTAGAAACTTTTTTTTTGGCTACATAATAGACGCATCATATTTTTAAATCAAGCTTATTTTACTTTTGTTACAAGTTAAAAACCACCACTAAAAAAATATTACAAGCACAAGAAGAAGCACAAAGAAAAAAAATAAACTTTTTATTCTACAAAGGTCAAGAGACAGTGAAAACGGAAAAGTTGTCAATAATTTCTCACCTTTTCTGTACTCTCTTAATCTTCAGTCTCACTGCTGGGAGGACTTTTAGAGTTGGGGATGAAACAATAAAACTTTTTTTGTAGGGTAATAAGACCAACAGTCAATAAAAAATGTTCACAAAAAAACCCTCAAAATTCTGTCACTTGATTGTGTACAATAAACAAGATACGAAAAGTGTAATAAAATGTGTCAATAAAAAATCCAATATAAATTGTAGAGGCACGCGATAAAGTTTTGAAATGTGGAAGCAAAAACGAGAGATGAAATATATAAAATAAAAAATAATTATTTTTGAATGAGGAACACTAGCCACTTGTTTTTTGATTGTAGAGAGCTCCCAACGATGCTCTTTCTCGTACGCACTCGACTGAATTAATCGTCTTTGATGGGAGTAAGAGGTAACAGGTAAGTTTGAAGGAGTTGGTGGGAAGTTAAAGAGAGAAGGTGAAGTTGGTGGTGATGGTAGTGACTCCACGTTTTTTTCCTTTAAGATAAGTCTCTACTATTTTTTCACACCAACTTTGCAGAATTTATAACAACAACAACAACACAGGGCACACTGTACACTACTTACACACAGGGCTAAATCTTTTTGAGGTTCACCAGGGGCAAACTCAGGTAATCAGATCTCTCCCCCTCCTCCTCCCAGATCCAGTTCCTTAATAATTTTTTTAATTCGAACAAAAAACTTTTTTGGAGCAACTTCAAAGATTTATTTTTTTGGAAATTTAATTTAATTTAATTTTTATTAAAGACACCGCCTCTACCTGTATAATTTAAGGAAGGAGAGAGAGAGAGAGAGAAGAAAAAAAAACTTTTAATTGAAATCAAGAATGAGGATCAGAAAAATTGTTTTGTTGTTTTTTTCTTTTAAAATAAATATTGACATAGACGATGAGAACCAGGTTAAACTGACTAAGGCCTCTTGACTCGCACGATGATGGACGTTGACACGTTCATTTCAATATCAAATACACCTTTTATTTTAATACAATTGTAATTGTCGATTTTTATCTTAAACTCAAACTTTTAGTTTTTAGTAATTGCACTCCATTTTGACAATGGAAAGAAAGTGAATTTTTAGTAGTAAATCTTTTTTTTCTCTGTAAATTATATTTAATTCACAATTCACTGCCAACTGTCAGTTTTGTCACACAATCCTTTTTTTTGAAGGGATGTTGTAGATTAATTTGAATGGACCAAAAAAAACACGTGGAATTCTTTTTAACTTGCGTTCATTGACACCTCTCTAGTAAAATATAGGGGTCAATATGAGAGAATTATTTTTTTACAAAATTTTTTTTAATAAATATTCAGGTGATATGTCTGGCGGGGGTTGAATAAAAAATTAAAGTTTCTCGGTCGCCATGCAACTAGAGACTGGCTGAAAATATAAGACTACGTGAGAGATTTACCTTGTTTTTCATCCCCCTTTTTTTTATTCTTTTCACTGTCTTCTTCTTGTTTGATATATATATTTTAAATAACAAATGAAATTTTCATCTCTACATGTTGTATGTAGGCACAAGTATAGACTCAAGGGTTTTTCTTACTTTTCCGCACCCTCATTCTTTCAGCCTCTTCAAAAGAACATCTTTCAAATCTCTCTCTCTCTCTCTCTATGTGTGTACTATATATAACTAGCCAGATTCAAGTCCGTTACTTTTAACTTTCAATTTATTTTGTGAAGCGTAAAGACGTACCTCCATTTTTCATTGCATTTGTCCCTCTCTCTCTCTATAAAACACACAATGGTTAATATATAGCGCTCATCCCAAATGATGATTGTCATAGATTGCAATTCGATCCTACAGTCCATCTTTTTACAAATGCAGTTCTATTATAGGCTAATCCGCATTTACTACAACTACAGACACAAACAATGAAAGTTCTGTAACAATGGAGGGCTCGTAAGATTCTCTTTTTATTTTATTTTTATGCATGCAATCCTTCCATATAAAGACACCTCATTTTTTAATCCTTTTTAATCAAGCCTTAAAAATTCAAATTTATTTTAAGTCTCAAATTATTCTGTTATATTTATAGTTTTTTTTATCATCTTCACAATAATATCTGTAATCTGCCAATATTTTTAATATTTTTGATTGATTTTTTTTTCAAAATAATTCAAAACTAATAACTGAAATGATGAGCCACAAAAAAGATAATTAAATTGTTAAAATTTGTCTACAACTCACAAACAAAAATTAGTCAAAAAAAAAATATTATGACAAAGGGTCAAACAAACCTTTCAGTCGAACTATCAATCACACTATCATAACACATACATGCATGTACATACATGTACTTGCAGAATGGACAGCATGAAATTTTATCTGATTTTGGTGAGAATTTTAAAGGTTGTACACATGAATAATTGCAACGACGCACGTTTATCTCTCATTCATCATAGCCACAAGTTTATGTGTGGCTTTTACAAAGTAACAGATGTATCCCTTCGTATTACAGATATTTGTACACAAGTTTTTTTTTATAACAAAAATATTATATGCAATTTTATTAAATATATGAAAACATTTAAGAAAAAACTTTTTTTCAACTAACACATTTCGAAAATATTAAGAGAGAGACAAATTTTTATACATTGTGGCGAAAAATGAGTCTTAAAAAAATAGTTTGCAAAAAAAATATGTATAATATTTTGCAAAATGATTTACATGCTGTAGGGGTCAGTTGTAACATAATATAGAAATTCATGTACAGTTTGTTGGCCATGACTATACACTCTTTATCATCTGGTCAATCCTTGTTACACAACAATTGAAACAGCAATCCCTCTACAAAGTACAAACTTTTTACTTATTCGAGGAGAAAAACTGAGATTTTTCAAGTCCCAATCTTTTTTTTTTGCAAACTGTTTGTACGACACAAGGCGTGTAGTCGTAAAATGGAGGAGTATGCACATTTGTTAAATTTTGTGTAATAAGGAATAAAAATTGAGTTGGT
The DNA here is from genome assembly GCA_034700945.1 of Arrhopalites spinosus. Lineage (NCBI taxonomy): Eukaryota > Metazoa > Arthropoda > Collembola > Symphypleona > Arrhopalitidae > Arrhopalites > Arrhopalites spinosus. The sequence continues at coordinate 18,237 of JAQIVZ010000305.1, forward strand.
TCCATGTGAGTCATGATACCTCTCATGTCCAATGCGGTAAGACAGTGTGGAATGGTGCTGTGTCAGAGTCAAAATAAAATAAAAATCACTCAAATAAGAGTAACCACCATATTAAATATTACAGATACGTAGGGTCAACTATGGCGTACTATTAAATTAAATAAAAACGGATTATTTTCTCTTCTTCTTCTCACACTTTTAATTTTTAATATAACCACACATGCGTTGCCAATCAATTCATCACCTGTACTTATTTAGGCTATGTTATAAGACAGGGAATACTTTCCTTCGTCTAAAATCTTCTCTATGTCTGTTTTTGTGAGACTAAGCCCATGATATGAAACAATAATATGAGGTAAGCTCATCGTCTTGAGTCTCATAATTTTTTTTACAGTTTGTTAGTTTGTAGCTTGTACTTTTGTAGTTGGATGCTTAGCCCCTTTTAATATTATTGTTATTATTATCATGCTTTTAACTCGGATTGCACAATTCTTAGTGCAGCCAACTGCAATGTAGCATCAAACACATAAATAATCCATGTACCTGTATTACATGATATTTTTATACTTTGGGGCACACACAAAGATACAGAACTTTTACCTGTATTTGTGTGTGTGTGTGGATAATATTACGTATACGGTACATATAAGATTTAAAAAATTTAACAATGAATTGTAATATTAAAGCACAATGTACAATTGTGCTATTGATGTGAATCACGTTTTTTTTTAATTTTTGACAATTTAAAATGTTCATTGCATCAATATTAAAAATTATTAAAATTTTGAGATTGAGCAGAGTGTCCCTCATGAGAGAAGAACCGTTTCGGCTCTTCTTTTTTTCCTTGAGTTCGTTGTGTGTGTTAAATGTTGAATGAAATAAATTTTACAAGTGATTTCTTGCCCCTTGAAAAGGGGCGAAGAATTTTGATTTGAATGGTGTCTACCTTACCTACAAAGTGTTAAATAGTTGTGAAGGGGTGTATCTGTATTTTGTATTGGTTAAATAATTTGGGTTAATGTTAAACGCAAATTAAAATATTTTCTATGTTTGCATGACCTTGTCAAATAATATTTTGTATGACATGTGATTCATCAAGCTAAAAATTATCAAGATTTTGGTCAAATTATTTAAACACAACTCCTCCAATTGTATCTGTACTCTGACGTACGAGAGTAGAATCAACAATAATTTTATTTTGTTCAACTTAATTGTCACTGTCTTTGTACTATTTTGAACAAAGTTTTCATTTGAGAGAGAGAGAGAGAGAGAGAGGAGAAATAAAAATAAAGTACACACAACAATAAAATTTACAATTAGTATAATTAAATTTGGAGCCCATGCTTTAAATGTAAGAAAAAGAAATTTAATGGTGTTATATGAGTATAGGGATAGTATGAGCTCAATTTATTAAGTTATAATGTTCAAAAAAAGGTAACAATAGAAAATCTCTATTGTTGTATTTTGCGTACATGCACAATTTGATTATTTCTTTTCATTTTTCAAGAATATAAAAATCAGATCGAGGATCTTGCTCTTGGGGATGGAGAAAATTTTTATGTAGACAGTAGGCAATAGCATGTAATTAATGAGACTTAATGTTGTAATATAGGAATTAAATAATAATATTTGATATTTTTTAATGGTAAAATAGATTCAAAGTATTTTTTATTATATAACTTAGCTACAAATGGTAAACTACCATTGACATTCTTTTTTCGCTTGGACTCAAAGTCAAGATAAACACGAAAGAGACTTTTAATCATTTTTATGGGTATGGGTGCACAAGGAACAATCAATTGAACCGTCAAAATGTTAAATACGATCTTAACCTCCCTTTGACTCTATAAAGTTTAATCCCGTGTCATTTAACATTTAATTGTTTAGCCGTCACATATACGAGAATCACAAATTTGTCATGGGCAGACACACAAATCCAAAAATCGACCTGCTCCTCCTTTAACAGAGACACTTTGTAATTATTTTTTTACTGTATGGCCACAACCTAATCCATTTTTCTCAAGGCTATTTTCTCTCTATTTGTGCTTTAGGGCTTTCAATTTATCAACAATTAAAAATTTTGGTTTTGGTTATTTAAAAAAATTATTATTTCTGACCAAAACAAATTAAAAACTTGTTGATTTTTTGTAAGTTTGCTAATTTATTGGGGAAAACACAAAACTTTTTATTGGAAAAAGTTTTTTTTAAAAGTTATTGTTAAAACTGACCAAATTCATGGTACCTTTTTCCTCCTGGCTTTTTTATGTATAAAATTTATATTAATTAATGTAAACAATCCCTTCCTAAATTGTCAATTTTTGTCTAATATTTTTTAAAAAAAATATTTCGAGGCCATTTTTAATTTTTGTCAATTGAGGAAATGACACAAAAAAATTATAATACAAAATTGAATATTTAGTCAAATAATCAGACTTTTATTTTGTTTTGTCATCTTAACTGTTGACTGTAGTAAGCATGGAATGGATGTGACCTCCCAGAAATATGAAATTATTTTAATTATTTTGGTTCACCACTTAGTCCATATACCTGTGTCATGTATTTTGTGGTGTCATTTTATTCTCTATCACATTTCAAATTAGAACGTGCATACAGTCTCAAATCTTGTTATCATTTTTTTTCTTGTTTAGTTTTATGTACGAATTAATATTATGTAATGATAAATCTGTGACCACAAAAAAGGTGTTCTCATTTTTTTTCCTCTCTCGTGTATTTAACATTTAACTTGGATTACAAGACGGAGCCTTTGTCTTTATGCCGCGTCAAGTTAAGTGGAGAATTTAGTAAGAGGAAATGAAAAAAAACCACAAATTTTTAGGCTACACAGAACGAAATGATGAGGAGAAAATGTTTTTGATGACACTTGCAATTTTTATTGCAAAATTTATTCTCAATTGAAGCACGTCAAATGTTGACTATCATTGTTATTTAATTTTTAATTTGTCCAGTTTTTATAGTCATTGTGCTGGTTGCTTTTACTTTGGTGACATTAAATTGGAGTCATGGTTGACATAAAATTATTTTTATGTCTTGTCAACTGTAACGCTTGTCAAGTTGATGGGATTGGTGACCCAATATATTTGTAATTTATGTGGGTCAATTGACATCCAATTGATAATCCTGATGTAATTTTGGTCACGCTGAAAAAAGCATAAATTTATTAAATGCTGTGAGGTAACACTTTTTTTTAATTTTATTTTTTCATTGTATGGACAAAACCTAAATGAATAATTTGTAATTTTGAAAAAATTCTAGTTAAAATTTAATCAAGGGAAATCTGCAACGGTCATCAAAGTCAGACTTGAGTGTCTCGGGTTGGTCAATGAGTTTTAGAAAATGGTCATTTTATTTCTTGGCGACAAATTAATTAAGTTTGAGTCAAGTCTTAACTGTGATTCTGATTTGTCAAGCTTAATTTGCTTTGGTTTGTTATTTTATAATTGCGCCATACTAAATGGACTTGTCACTTTTACTACCAAATTTATTTTTAGATAAATTTTTTTAGTTAATTTAACAGGACAATTAATTAGAAAAAATTATTATGCAAGTTAAGCTTTTAATGATGAGTAAAATAGTACTAAAATGATGACAAGTGAGGCCTCTTGAATTTTTTCACTCACTCAAGTGTGTATTTTGTAAGTTTCAATCCAAACCCAAATTTTTCAGTTTTCACTTTACTAAAGTTTCACATTTTTAGGTTAGAGGTCAGATTTGAAATTCAGACTAGAATGTATATCAAAATTCAAAGTTTGAGAAATATAAAATGTTGAATTTCAAAAAAAAAAAATTTTCTTCACCTTATCCTCATCTTCTTTCAAAAAAAGAAGAGTTTCAAAAAAAACTCAACTTTTAGAGTACAGATACCAGACCCAAGTTACACCACCAATTTTGCCCACGTCCATAGTTTTTTTGTCAGCTGGAAACAACTTGACTCGGTCTCTGTGAATTCTCCAGATTTTTTTAGTATTCTCCAGGGGATATTTTAGTCATACACCGTAGACTGTACATATTGTAAAAAACAAAAAAGTTAAAAGTCCATGTATTTATCTACACTTTTTTTTAGAAATAAAGTCTAAAAAGATGAGCAAAACTTTTTCGTCACATCGATCCATTACTATTTTTAGCTGTCATTTTTTAAATAAAAAAAAAATATCTCTACTTACCCATGTTCATATAAATACGTGTATCTGACTTGCATGGTATAGCTAAACTCTCAAATAGATTTTAAAATAAGTTTTTTAATTCAAAAATAATTTTTAATTGGCCTTGAATCTTGGGATAATTGTAGTTTGTACAATTTACATTTATTTGTCTAAAACTTATTGTATTTCTACGACCATGGTCCAGACAGGTAAAAGAATAAAAGGGTTTAGAGGTGAAATAAAAAAAGGAGAATTTTATTGTAGTGAAAAACATTGTCTACATGATTTCTCGTACCACGTGGAGCCTCTCTCTCTCTCTCTCTCTCTCTCTCTCTCTCTCTCTCTCTCTCTCTGAGAGGCTTAAATAATAGTGATGTTTATCTTCTATGAGAAAAATCTATGTGTCTCAGGATGCTATCAATACGGACAAAAAAATCTATTGGGGATGAATAAGAAAGAAACACGTTTCTTCCTCTTCTTCTACAAAACAGACACATTCCCAATTTATAAGGATACTATTCATGTCATACATAACATGTGAAAATGCAACATTTTATCCACATCATCATCTTCAATCCAATAACATTACGAAGAGTAGTACACTGTACACTATTATTTTGTGCCTTGGTTTTGTTGGCAAGAATTTAAAATTACGAGATACAAGAATGGGAGGGGAGGAGAGATGAGGGGGGGGGAGGGAGGAACAATGAAAATTAAATTACAAATGTTATTTTGGCATCTATGTACGAAATGGTAAAGTAACCTTATAAAATCATAATAATTTCAACTTTACATTTGTTTGTTTTACAAAAGGACTTATGAGGAAAAGCCCTCTTAACCTTTCAATCAAGTTTGAATTCATGGAAGATTTTGGCATTGATGGTTCATCTTTTTCAAGATTCAATCTCTCTTTTAAATTGACGGCCATCTCAAGCTCCGTCTTCAAGTCCTGTTTGTAGGAAATCAAAATCAAAAATTGCATCTCTTGCTCATCCATTCCATACAAAATAAACTCCTCCTCCTCTCTGGAGATAAGAAAATTGTTTAAACTGTTGACTTTGTTCAGGTCTCTCTCATTGTTTAATCTCAATTTAAAATCCTTTTTCTTGACTGGACTCCCAACATTATTACACATGCAGTGCATGAGCTCAGGAAGCACAATTGTGAGAATCCACAGGAAAAGGGGGCAGTGGTATATCTTAGAACTCTATGGTCCCGCACATGTTAATCAAATGTGCGGCGCCCACTTTCTGAAAGGATACCACTGCCCCCTTTTGCTGTGGATCCTCACAATTTATACTGATAATTAAATTGTATTTAACTACACAAACATAATAAATATTTAATAAATTGATCAACATTTTATCTTCTTCCATCAAACCAATCTCTAATTTTTATTAGCTGATAATTGTGTAAATTATAAATTAATAAAAAAATTAAATTCTCATGAAAAAATCCAGAAGAATTTTAATCACGAGTTGCATTTTTTGCAGTTACCTGTAAAAAATGAGAGTTTTACTACAGGTCCATGTACAATTACAATTTACAAATATATTTTTAGAAGTAGGATGAGTCGTTAAATTAAAAAGTATGAAGTAATAGGAATAAAATTTATAATAGGAATTAAAAATTAACGAGGCTTTAAACTTTTATTCTTTTTTTTGGCATGTACAGTTGCAAATTACACTCTTGAATTCCATTGTAACAAAAATACCTACGTGTACGTCTGACAAGATTTTGGAGGGTCTTGTTCTTTCCAAAGATTATTGTAATGAATGTGGTGATAAGTAGTGGATAGTGGAGATTTCAAGTTTTTCTTTTGTCAAATAAAATGATTCCACTGTGTGTGAGGTGATTGACGTGGGGAGTTTTGTCTGTGAAGATGAGCCGGAATGAAAATAAAAGTCTCAAAAGATATTTTTCCTTGTCTTTCTCTCTTACATGTTACTTTTTATGTAATGGATTTCTTGGTCCATTATTTTTACAGAGAACAGTTTTATCAACATAAAATTTGATGATGTGTTGTAATTTATAATTTGATGGAATGTCTCTTTATTTTCTCTTTCAAGTGTTATTAAATTTTTGTTGGATTGTCATTTTACAAGAAATAAACAATTTTTACACAATACAATTTCCCGTCTAAAATAAATTCCTTTTTTTTCCTTGTTCGTAATCTTTTCAGACATTGAAAATATTTGGAAATAACAAATAAAAAAATTATTTAAGTCTTTCTTATTCCGTCTCTATTTTATTAAATGTGAAATTCTCAATTCTTTGATTTTTATTGACAATTGAAAATGTCTCTCAAAAAAATGTTTCCTCTTTTGTAAATAAACAACAATAATAAATATTATTCAGTTATTGATTTTTAAATTAAATTACATGAATTTAATTTAATTTTAATACACAAAATCATTTTAAATTGTCCTTGATTATTTATTTCCAATGATTAAAATTAATATAAATTGCCCACATTTATATTTAATTTTATTTAACAATATCTCCCAATATTAATAGTCAATTATTGGAATTTTTATTTTCAAAAAATATGAAATTAAAAGTTTTATTGTGCAAAATTACTTAAAAATTGAAATATCATGATTCTATTATTAAATCTACAATAAATTACAACAAAAATAAAATATCTTTAATCTTTTCCCAAACTTGTAATTTCTACAATTTAAACTCATAAAATATTAAACACAAAAGTTAAAAATAATTACAATGCTTTTTATCTTGTCATTACAATACAGTTACAGTTAACAGACAAGACAGCCATTTTTTTTGGTTAACCTTGTTACTTTTGCTACACATAACACATTCTATCTTAAATATTGAGACAGTTATGCGTGCTGCATGCGGTTTTGAATCGTGCCGTTTACATGACATAATTAAATCTATCAATTTAAAAATTTAAGGGGTATTATATCCCTACCTGACTGATACACCCATGTAACTTTAGTTATTATATTTGTGCGTATACTAACCATAGTACTTTGTACAATAGCCTAATGTTTATAATAAACTATTTAGTATGTATGTAGTCTTGTATGAACCACAGTCGGTCAAGTACAATTCCCATTCATTTTTTGGTCATTATTTTCAATTCATGATTTTAGCTACACATACAGATATAGGTAAGTATGCATATTAAATATTAAAGGCGGTTTGTAAATTATAAGAGATACACAATATGTAAAAAAATTGTTGACGATATGAGAATAATAATATGGCTATTATGAAGCAGAGGGAGAGAATAAAATTAAATACAAAGTGTGAGGACTAATGACCCATTGAAAATGGACACCAAAGTCATAATCACATTGAAATTAACACTGAAATAAAAAAGTAAGACATTTTTTATACATTTTAGTAATCTCTCTCTGTCTCTCAAAATCAAGGATTCAGAATCATCTTTGGTCACTGATAATGTCAGAGACAAGAATCAGCATGTGAGTAGAGAGGCAGTGAGTGTTGTATAAAAACAAAAGATGTTAATCTTTATATGCATGATTTCATCTTGAACAACATAAATACTCTCAGTTGAATTAAGTATAGTCATTAACTTTACTATGTAGCCAATTATTTGACGAGTCATTGTCATTATTTAACATTTAAACACTTTTTTTTGTCTGTCTCCCCACCACCATTTTTTAATCTTTGTCCCTATCAAGTATCAAGTATAAAAATAATTTTGTAAATTAATTTATTTTTATGGGTAGGAATAGGAAATTCACAAAAATAATATTTTTAATTTTAATTTTAAAGGGCATGTCAATTTTCACCCAGAGCGACATGTGAACGTGAACGTGTGAGATATGCCATGATTGATTTTTGTAAAAATATGAATGGGGGAGTTTTTTTCTTTTTGAAAATTGTAGTGCTAGTGTTACCTGGTAATTACTAATTGGCTAGGTCATTGTCATTTTAAAAAAATGATCTGTTGGACTTGATTAAGATATTTATTGTAGAGATGCAGATAGAAAACGGAAATGAAGGACAATTTTTTAAGGATTGTGTATACGGTAACATACGTATGGACTGTAAATTACAATTTGAACATTAATTTAAAAAATTACAATGAGGTAAAAATTAATCCTCAAGCTATAGAGCTGTGCTGTGTCACGATGAAAAGTGAGGACCTCAAAAAATTGATATTTTTTGACTAAAAGAACCTTGTCAAAAAATATTTCTATTGTATTTTTCTATGTCTAAACTTTTCATTTCAACGCCTTTACTCTTTTTTCTGAAAGATGAAAGGGAGAGTAAAAGGGATTTAAAGGTTTGTATGAGTTACTGTACAATTTATAATGTGTGGTTTCAGTTCATTAGTTTTTTATTTTTACAAATTGCAAACTTTGGTGAGGGCTTGGAGAATCTAATCATTTTAATTGAATGTTGTGGCTCATCTTCTTTCAAAGACATTCTTTCAGGGTAAAGATGAGGAAAAGACGGGAAAAGTCTTTAGTGATGAGTCTAACCTTCCTCAAGACGTTGAGCAATTTTTCCATCTTCTTCACATTTCAAATAACCATCAAAAAAAATTTTTTTTATTAAACTGTTAATTGAATGAATTGTATCTGCACAGACATTAAATGATTTTTAACTTTTTATTTTAACATCAACATTATTTTAGACAGATACTGTAGTCTACAAAGAATTTAATTTTTAATTAAATTGATTGTCTTGTAACAAGATAAAGATAATTTCAATGTTAATTTATTAATTGTTTTAATTCATTAACTCAAACTCTCGTCGAAGTGCAGTGAGCAGGTCAAGTTATTTTCATTTATGGTCTTGCCAGTGTAAAATGTTGAAGATAAATTCAAATTTTGGGAAGAATTTTAAGGCTTTTTTAAGGGAATTTGTCAAAATGGGGAGAGTCTATGAATACTTTGTGTAGTCTTGTCTGTATGATAAAAGTACATGTGTTGGTATAGGGAAGATATGAAACGCGACAAAAGTGATTCTCGGTGCTCGAACTGATCGATTAACTTACCGTTAGTTATACAATCTGACCCAAATTCTATTCTTGTCTACATTCTACTGTCTCGTCATCCCCCCTCCTCCTCCTCTTTGAACATTCAAGAGGACGGATCACTTGACAAAAAATCTCGCCTTCATTTTTTTATCCTTTTTATGTACACATCGTTAAGAAAATTTTGTGGCTAAAAAAAAAAGTTTGTCATAGTCAAACTATAACTCAAACGTGTGCCGACATTGTGACTTTCCAAGTCCAAAAAATGGTAAAGTACTCGTGTTTCACATTCAAAAAATTGTGTTTTATAAAAATTCACACATTTTCTGTAAAATAATTTGACTCTTTTTGCTAATGGTCATATTAGTGGTTAGTGACCGCTTTTAATCAAGTCAAAACATTTTGTGGTCACCAGTCTCAAAAATTATGCTTGTCCTTGGTCCATGGCGATTTAAACGATGAGTTCTCTCTCTCTCTCTCTCTCCATTCACTTTCATACTGTCTTTTTTCAATTAACAGGGAGAACCAATTTAATGAGAATTTGGACTAGGTCAAAATTCACTTTTATGCAAATTCATGCACTTTTTTGTGAAAAAAATCCCAAAACATTGTTGTTAATTAATATTTGTTAATTATTATTTTAAGAAAAAACTATTTTGGGGAATAAAAAAAATTAAATTGAATGCTGTAACCTGTACAAAAATTATTTCTTGTTCTGTTACTTTGATTATTAAAACCAAGGGCTAAGTGCCATGAGCTATTAAAAATAAGAGGACAAAAAAATATAAAATGGTGTTACTAGTAAGAGTACAATACATGAGTTAAAAAATTCAACAGTGAAGATTAAGAGGAAGAAAAAATAAATGGAAAAATGATCAGTATGTACTCGTACAGACAAATACTAATACAAAAATGCATAGGTAACTGTATTTATACAAAGGGCCCATTGTATTCGGAAACTATTATGAGAGTTGGATTGGTAATGACATGAATTGTGAAATATTTGCAATCATTTATACATCATCATATTAAATTTTACTTTCTTTGTCATTGGCTACGCTTCAATATTTTAAACTGGAACAAAGAAACAGAAGAATTCCCACACTTGGGCAATCTCTAAATGAACTTCAATCAATCCCGATGGCTCCAAACAAACTTACCTGTACAGTTGTATCTATACATACCTAAATTATTTTATATTTATAGTCTATGTACAGATATAGACTATGAAATTCATACAAATGCAATGGAACAATACAAAAAAAATAGTATAATATATAGTATATAATATCCTGTTGAAATCCTCTAGGAACTCATTCTCATCTTGTACAGATGAATTTATCTCTCCCCCCCCCCCTCCTCAATGCAATCCACTGCAACACATTCCATTCCATGTCATAATAATGTCTCGAGTATTAAAAACCACAAGGTTTTTTTTCTGTTTCAGCGCAAAAAGTCAACAAGTTTATTATTGTCTTTTTTTATATTTCAATTGTATGTTTCCAATATTAGTACAAAAAAAGTGCAAAAATTTTTATTGAATTTTTGCAATAGGATTTGCATTGAGTAAAGTATTGGCGTACTTTTGGTTTAGAATTTGGAAATTTAAAGTCATTTATTGACAATTTTCCATAACTCTTACTCAGTCAGAGTAGAGTAAATTTACAAAAAGTATGAAAAAGTAAGAATTGAATTTTTGTACGTGTGTAAAAGGTGGTTTGTATTTAAAGTATCAATTAAATTAAGCCAAATAAAAAACAAGTTTGTCCATAACGATCCACAATTAAACAGAAATGGTCAGGATTAACTAATAATAAAAAAAGAGTGCAGTGTGGCTATACTTATTTATGTATCTGCATAATCCTCCCATGTTTTCCTTTCTCTCATTTGTGAACAATGGAAAAGAGACAACCTTCAAGCACTCATCACATTGGGGAAAGAGTTAAATGACAATAGCTCAAATTACTCTCTCTCTCTCTACAAAAATAAATAAGAAATAAAAAAAATTTAGCCCTAATCTATTTCTTACTGATAAACAAAAGCTTCAAGTCAGTCCACATTTAATCTGTCATTCGACACTACTCGCCCCCTTCATTCTTTTTATTTGCTCTTTAAAGTTCCTTTAAATTTGAGTAGAAAACATGACTTTGAACAATAAAGTCATTCCCTAAGGAAATTAAAGTGGAAGATTTGGAATTCTTTTGACAAATAAATTGCATTTTCTTCAAAATAATTCTCCTCTCTTTTCTAGATTTTCAAATTATACGAATGTACGTTCATGTCAAATTAATTGTAGTTAATTTTATTTGAAAATGAATTTGTGAATATTTCTATACGTCACTGAAATGGCCTTAAAAGTAACTCCTACAATTTAATTGATACATTTGTAATTTTGATTAATTTGATATGACACGTACATTTCAATTTGTAAAAAATATTCTAAAGAGACACAAGAGAATTGTTTATTCTATTTGATGGTTGAGACAGTTAACATTCAAAACAAAGATTAAAATTATTGACTCGTACAAACACAAACACAAGATGGTGAACATGATTGGCATTTAAGAGAAGAAATTAAATAAAAAAAAGTTACATTTAGTAACCATCAAGTGTAGAGGAACAATATATAATCTCGAAAACTGTAATAATACATGTATAATATAGATATCAATATTTAATCTGTATTTACAATTTAAAATTGCATAAGTACTCCTGTCCTTTTACTCTCCGAAGACAGATAAAATAAAAAACGAGAGATCTCTTATGGAAGGAGAAGCTGCACGCTTGACTACTCATGAATTGTATCTGAATCTGTAGATACAGATACAGAAGTATGATATTTACAAAGATGCTATCAAAACATACACAATACAAAGATACACAAAAAACAAGCATATAACCATAATTACTTTGTACCTTTCAATAGTTTCAATAATTCCCCCATTCAAAGTTAACTTCAATGCTACAACAATACGACGCCCTGGTTTACATTTTACCTTCTTGTTTTTTTTACTATTAAGACGACTCTCTTGCATTTCAGTATTTTTTTTATTAGATGCGCCTCGCTAGATATCTCTAAGTCTACACCTGTCAAAATTGTGGGGGACACCTCGGCTTGTGTTTTCGCACACTTTTATTTTTGCATCTGTCAAAAAAAGTAAAAGTGTGTCTATGAAGTTCGTTTTTTTTGTTTATTTTAATTCCCTTTCAACAATAATAACATTATTAAAAATGGTATTGTGATTGGGTAGCCTGCTGGTGCAGAATGGGAGCCCATGATTTTTTTAGAGTTGACTAAAAATGACCATCGTCCACAGCATACACTTGTCATAATTTGATGAAATTACATTTTATTTAAATGAAGGATGAACTCAAAAAATATATAGGAATCATTAGCCTTGAATCAATTTTAACTGTCTCAAAAAAAAGAAACAGAGTATTTTAAAGCTCCCAACAATTTGAAGCGTCAGATCATTTCAGTCCTCCCATTGTCTTTTTTACAATGATATATTTACCTCTCATCCCATCTAAACAATGACATTTTACGCGTCCCTCTTACTCTCTTTGTGAGTTGTGGGTGTGTGTGTGTGTGTGTAAAATACAAAAGTGCCTTTGAATTTTCAGTCTGACGTTACATTTCAATTAGACAAGAATTTTAATTTCCTCAACATTGCAAATATTTCACAATCTTTTTATTTTTGCCCTTGTAATATTATGAATTTATCTTGAGTATCTGTACAACTTGTAAATATTTTGACTGTTGTCTTAAATAAGTTTTAATTTTCTTTTTTATTGACTTTTGCTTTTTTTAAGACGGGAGAGACTTGAAGTTACAAAATAAAAAATAAATCTCATTGTTTTTTCTATTTCAGGTGTCTCCTGTCCTAATTAGATTTAACTGTCTTTAGTCTTTTAGCTTGACTTAATAAAAAAATAGAGGCTCATGATAAATACTAGGTCAACATTATATATTTAATTGGTTTTCAAAGTAAATTGGCTTTAGGGCTAAAGTCAATAAGAGAAATTACTAAAACAATAATAATTATAGTTGAGAGAGTATTTAGATAATTAGTTTGAAGGTATAATAATAAACACACATGCAATTTTTTTTACTCTGCATGTGAGTTACTGCTCTTGGAGCATCAACAGCTAAAATATCATCAGACTCTCATTATAAATATTTGATAAAAAAATAACAATATGCAAGGACATGCTGACTTGCATATTTTTAACTGTGTCATTCACTACAGTTAAAAATCTTGAGTTTTAATTAAAATGAGTCTACTTTTAGGCCAAGTCTCTGGATCTTTATTTTTTTAACCTTTTGGATTTGTAGATTGAGTCTGACAAAAAAGAAAAAAGAAGATTTTTGAGACAAGACGTCATCAACATGGTAAATTTTTAATTGAAGTCGAATTGCAAATGTATGAATTAAATAGTATAAAATTAAATGAAGTTGAAAAGAATTTTTAATTATTATTTTAATACCTGAGTAGATATAAATATAATTTATGAAGAGAGAGAGAAAATGATGCGGAATTTTAATAGGATGAAACTTTTACTATCTTTCTGTATAGTACAATACTAGTTAAAAATTTAATGGGAGATGAGATCAATGTCAAAAAAAAATTGATCAATTTAACATGACATTGGAAAATATAATATAAATTAAAAACAATTATGTAGCTTTACTTATAGCTAAATTGGAGAGTTAACTAACTTAACTATGATCTCAACGAGGAAGAAAATAAAAAGTTTTTTTTAAACTAATAGTCTTACATATTATTCTTGTCCGGAAAAAAAAAATTAAAATTGAAGACAAAGGGAGTTGAAGTTGGGACAGACAACAGAGAATCAAGTTCAGGTTTGTTTTCAAAGGCCAAGAAATTAAGAGAGAGAGAGAGAGAGAGCCAAAATGGATTTTGATTTAGATTAAGTCAGACCACACATTGTGACGAGAGCATTGAAGGAATGCATCCGGATTCCTTTATATAAAACAATACTCATTAAAAGTCACCACTCTTGACTCGTACCAAACCCCCTAAAAGTTAGTGTTTTTATAAACTATTATTATAATTATTATTCTTTGTTGACAGCTAACTAACTACAGGTACATTTTACAGTGTTCATCTCTCTCTCTCTTTCTCTTTGTCAAGATCTTATTAACGATTAACTATAATAATAAGGTACTGGGAGCATATTGTACAATTTTGATAGTGTCATTAAATATTTTTCAATCATAATTTTTCTAACAGGCTTCAAACTCAATAATAAATAGATATCAAGTCAACTATCAGTGTCGGGTGTAGAATTTTAAAAAAATTGTAGACTCCTGTTCACTTTTTTTGATACAGAAACTTGACTTGTCAGACTGTGACGTAAATTGAGCACCCGCTCCCCATTATTACCTCCGTCTATACGTATCTCTACATTGAATAAAAAAATAGGGCTTGATAGACTACAGAGAGTCTCAATGAAAAATAATATTTCATCTTCATCCAAAGTAATTTTTCATCAAAAAAAACAACTTTTAATTAATGACCTCCTCAAACAATTCAGCACGTTTTTGTGTTGAATTGTCCGTCCAGCTGCGACTCAAGTTGCAACTTACACCAAATAACATTCTCCGTGTCATGAGCTGAGCTCACTACAAAAAATAAATTACGGGTTTTAAATCTTAAGACATGAACAAACTCTAGGATGTGTTCGACTCATTGCCCTACACATGGGAAGGTTACCCTTGAAAAATGATTTTGATTTATAGAAATCTATAGCCAGGTGAAGTCTAACATGCCCACTGCCCATGCTGACTTTTTTTTCAAGTCTCTTTTATTCTGCAAGAGGAAGTTTAAAAGTATCCCCACATTTTCATTTAATGACGGCACGAATTTTCTAGACACACTCTAGGTGGGGAGAATTCTATTGAGAAATGAAAATTTCATGACAAAAAAATGGCCGATTATCTCCTCCCTCCATCCAGTAAATTTTAACTGTAGAGACAGATGTGTCGATGAATTGTGATATCAAAAAATCTTTCCGCATAATTTTCACTTTTTATTTATCATCAATTACGAAGGGGGTGCCCCTTTTATCTCAATTATCACTCAATTACACGTTATAAAATTTTTATGTAACGTGTAATTAACTTGTACGCACAACAATAAAAATGTCTTCTCTATCATTTTGTCTACTGAATTTTAGACAAGCCAAAATATTTTATAATGAACACTCACTCGAGCTCACCTTCCATCTCTATTAGAATTTTGAGAAGGATATTTAAAGAATAATTATTTAAAATAAATTCCACAAAAAATAAATGATCATGTGATTAACATTTAATTTTTTTTGACAAGTACGGATAGACAAGGGTCATTTGTAAAATTTTATATTGGGTTGAGGCTAGCAATTAAAAGGGAGCAATAAAAATTTATTTTATGAGGTGTCTATAGAATCAGCATGCAATCAACATTTTTTTTGACACCTGCTGCTCTCCCTTCTTAAGACGTTGGACGTGTGTGTGTGTTTTTTTTTATATTTAAATACAATCAAATAATACATTTAATGTAGTCACACTTACTAACTAATTTAACCTTTGATTTTTCTGATTAACTTAATTAGCCATAGTTTTTTTTATTTTGTGTCTGTACAGAATGTAGACTGTAAAAAATTCTTTACAAAGATGGCCGACAATGAAAATAGACTTGAGTCTAGGAATTTTTTGTTGCTTTTTTATGTTGCTAATTTTACACCTTAAAAAAATTAATTTCATATACTTGAATAGCATTGAAAAAATCAAATGATTTGCAAAAATTTGTAAATTTTTACTAATATTGTGACCTGTAGACCTTCAGTGTAAAAGATGTTGTGTTGTCAAATATAAAATAAATAAAGAATTTTGATAAATTGACAAATAAATTTTGATTCTTGGCTCAAGTGAGGACATGACAAAAATGAAGACGTTAGAAAAAAGAAGATAATTCACAAGTGAAGTAAATGATTACATAATTTTGTATAAAAGGGCTTCAAGTCATCAAAGAATTCACAATTCATATAAAAAAAGATGCATTTAACAATGTACAAATCATGAGTGTGTACTCATTGTACAAAAATGTATGACACCAAAGACAAAAATTGTGGTTAATAATGATAGGAGAGGCACACCAATTATTTTCAATTTTTTTTCTTCTTCTTGTAATCTCTTGGTTCATCCTAGTCAAAAAATAATGAAAAATGAAATTTGGTGAAGATGAAGATGAAACACAATTCTCTCCTGACAATTACACACACAGGTAAAAAGAGAAAAAATGAATCCTTGAGAAAGAGTAAAATTGAGAATTGACAAGACAATCAAGACAATGATAATATTTTTCATTTTCTTTACAAATTACAAATAGCCATTTAAAATGTACATTTATTTTACTCTTTTGTACAGATACATAACGAGTTAAAAAAAATAAGAGTTACTTTTAAAGTTGGATAATAAATTTTAATAATATTTTTCATGTAATTTTATTTAATAAAAATTTTATCTGATAAAGTCCCCTCAGGACAATGATGAATGATCTCCAGGCTCTGTCGGCTTTAAGCAAGTCAATGTCATATTATTTAATAAATATTGAATCTGTATCTGTACAGATTAAGAGAGCGTGTCCATCCTTTTTTTCAATTGAGTTTGTACGTGGCCTCTTAGAAAAAATAGTTAAGTAGGCACGTGGGCTCATATGTACAATTTTTCTCATTGACAGAATCTGATCGGCTCTTATCATAATTTAGAGTAAGAACGACCCAGAACTTCAACTGATTGACAAGAAAGGATTTATTGAACTTTGTATGTACCTCCCATACAATTTATTACCATCCTTTTTCTCCCTTTCATTATTAAACTACAACTCACATTAAATTTTACAATGTTAACATTTACGAGTATTGTACTATCTGTGAGAGTATGACAGTGAAAAAAAATCTTTTGTTATTCTCTTTTGTATTTAAATCCTCCTAAAGTTCCTAATTACTAATGAATAATTAAATAAATATTTTATATATAACTCATATTACCTCGTGACTGCCCCTTTTGCATTTTTAACGTGTGAAAAAAACCCCTTGAGCTCAAGACAAGGAACAAGGGAATTTGTTGAATTGTTCTTATGATTAGAATTAATGGTTTGAACTTCTTTTTTTGTCGGAAATATCAGTATAACTTTGAACTGGATCCAATTTAGTGGTCAAATAGTCCTTTAGGGCTCTTGTATTCTCATGGGTGATACATGTACAAGTACATGGACAAAAAAATATTGTAAGGGACAATGAGACTTGGCAAAAATTGTGACTTTATCTATTCTTATTTTTTATTAGAGTCCTCGAGGCGGGTTTTTGAGACGAGAAATTGGAGGTTAACCATTAAATATAATGGTGGATTGTACAATGACAATCATTATTATTCTTTTGATTCAGTAGAAATATTTTTCGACCATTGCTACTCGTAACTTGCTACACATTCTGTACTGCTGTCGTCATCAAGAAAAAGAAGAAGAAAATGGTTCCAAATAGCCCTCTTATAAAATGGTGTATTCATCTAAGGACATACATTTGAATGAGAGAGAGAGAGAGAAAAGTATAAAGAAATAAAAAATATTTAAGCGTATAAACTATGTTCATGTTTCATGTACAGTGGCTGCAGGGGTAGATGGTAGATCACTAACATGAATAAGAACTATTATTTGGTCATTTTGGATATATGAATAGGCCCGACACGCCACTTGTATTTTTTTCTTCATTATCCCTCATGATTTGTCCTTCCTCTCTCAAAAAATTGTTCCGTTGTCAATACACGATCACCCAAAGAATCATAATAAAAAAATGGACCAACAACTTGATTGTTGACTGTTGAGTTTTTTATTATTTAATACTGAGTCTCATAATCAAGTCTTTTAATTTTTTCATTATAATTTAGGCTCTACACATACTTTGTCTGAGTACAAGTCTCATAATTTATTTTTAACCATTTTTAATTTATTTTTTTTGTACAGAATTCTGATAGAGAGATAAATACAGTAGAATAATTATTTTTTAATATTTAATTTGTACACTTGTCTGTATTTCAATGAATTAAATAATAAAATGTAATTTAATTAATGCATTGAAATATGAAGATATGAATATAATAAATAAGAATAAAGAAATTTTAACAAATTGAGAACAAAAAGAATTTTTTTTATCTCATGTGGTTGATGAAAAGGAGTTTAAAATCACAAGGCGGATTTTTGTCTTTTGTGATCTATCCTTTTAATGTTTTTTTCTAACAAACTAAGCTGTATAGTTTAAATTATGTTACTCGAATAGAATAATAATGAAGCGATCGTCACTAGTGAGTAGTGAACAACATGAGAATTTTTGTATTTTATTCAATGCGCCTCACAAATTTGTTACATTCACTCCCCCATAATGGCCACGAATGAATTATTATGTGTGTAACTAACATAAGTTTTTATGGGTTGTAACAGTAAGTTAAATTTCAATTAAATTACACAATGCACCCTTCATATGAGTCGTCGTTGTCGTCGTCCTGAAAACAAAATTGAAATCAATACAGTGCAGTGCACTACCTTCATACAATTTGACGGATTGAGTTGAGTGCTGCCCCAAAAAGTCTATTGAAATTGTTTTTGTTTTGTCTTGTCTCCTTTTTTTTGTTTTGAGTGACCTTAGTAATTTACTACATGCTGTGCCATGTGCTTTCATTTTTTTCCTGTCCCATTCTTTCTGTATTCTCTAACTACACTAAAAAGTATTTTCATTTTTAATTCCGTTACAACTCTACAAAGCTGACATGATCATTAATACATTATTTTTATGATGGATACATTTTACATATACTAAAATATTTGAATGTCACCTGTACATTATTAATTGATTTTTTTATCCTCCGTCTCTCTCAAATACTCATTTTACAGTTGCGGTCTCTCTCTCTCTTTTTGTAAGTAAAAAGAATTTTTTGTGTGAAAAGTCAAGGGACTGGAACAACAAGAAAAAAAAGTGTGGAGTGATAGTTAAAAATACAGAGAATAATAAAAAGAAATACAGAAGATAGGTTGGGTAGGAGGGCATGAAAATATGGCAATTATTTTGTATAAACGATAATTTAACAAGAGAGATAAGGCTACAGAAAAAAAATTCATTTTAATTTCAATGCTCAATCATAATACATGTACAGACTGCTATGTATTCTACCTTTATTAGTAACCCTGGTTCCGTTATGCGATCTCTTTTTACCTTACAGTGAGTATAGTACAGCCCAATAAAAATATTTCTATTTATTTTTTTTCGTTGAAATGACTCCATATTCCATTATACAATTAAAGAGCTTGTTGAAAGAACAATCAAAATATTTGTGGTTTCATCTTACAATACAATTTTTTAATTATTTAAGAGTAAATTTGACTAGGGGTGAATTGATGGAAATGTTATATGTTATATGAGTAATCTCATTTTTAAATCTTTTTTATTTTTTCAATAGTTTTTTTCAATATGTAGAATCAACACAAGTTTAAAACTTTTATAGATTAATGAGATAGACATGTCTCATGTAATTTTTTTTATGAATGAACTTTCATGAAAAAAAACATTCCTAATATCGTCTTAATGAATGTTGACCATGAGTTAAATGTATTTTCGGACCATTACCTTTGCCATTTCTCTCACGAATAATTTTTTTTGTCTTATCTAATAAATATACACAAGTTGACTGTATCTGTACAGTTGCTCGTACATGGTGGACAGAGTCAAGTGACCGTTAAGTTTAGTCATCTAAATGGATTCTTTGACAAGAAATTTTCAAGTTGCCTTGATGTTAATAATAATGGTGTCATGTGAATCTGTACAAGTTTAAGTAATTGGTCGTAAATTTTTTAATTAAAAAATATTTAATCCACATTCAGTCTCTCTCCGCTGCAGTACGGACATGGAAGCAGGAAGAGAGGAAAAAA
Organism: Arrhopalites spinosus; assembly: GCA_034700945.1. Classification (NCBI taxonomy): domain Eukaryota; kingdom Metazoa; phylum Arthropoda; class Collembola; order Symphypleona; family Arrhopalitidae; genus Arrhopalites; species Arrhopalites spinosus. Next base: position 38,357 of record JAQIVZ010000305.1, read on the forward strand.
AGAATTTAATCTGAAATTTTGAATGTCATTCTATCCTTGTGTATTATGTACATTGTACAAGTTGATAAGAAAAGGTAAATGGGTTAATAAAAATCCAAAGCTACCGGCAATGTCAGACTAGAGACAGAGAAGCACTTTATTTCATTAACTTTGAACTACAAGAGATTTTATAAATGAAAGGAGTTTCCAATTCTTTATTTTATCTTCCTTCACTACACACCAGACAAGTGTACAATGCAATGCATTGTATGGATACTCCATAGTACACAGCATGTCCTATCTGATTAGTAAATTTGGAAGCCCACTACTATACTATTACAAATATGTAATTATATGTATTATGATGTAATTACAAATGAGGAGGAAAAAAAGGCTCTCCATTTCATTCATTATGTACAAAAATCCTCCTCAGGAGTCAGGAAATTAAATAGAACAGGAAAGAAAGTTCTTGATCTCTTCATAATATTAAATTCTCTTTTTTAATCTACTTATAGTCTACTCATGTACAGATTCTCCATTGAATTTAAGTATAAATTAAAATTTTGTAACAAAATACGTCTACACCCACACTGTCTAATTTTATAATCACGTGGATTTTATCATGTTTAAATTTGATATTCAGCAACCTTCTCTAATTTAATGTACATACCTAACTTACTCGTATTATGAACAATTAGTCAAAACAGGGACGAAAAAAATTGTACATGTATATCCAGGGCCTATTTTACCTTGCTTTATGATTTTGAATCAAAAAAATTAATTGGGTTGCATCAATATCATTTGCTTTTATTGCGGAAGAGTTATGACAAGTCTCAAACTATTTGTAAATTGTAAAAAAAATATTTTTGGCCACCCCGCAGAAAATTTAATAGTGCATGGAGAAGATGGAGGACACCCATATTTTTTTTTTGGTGAGAAAGTCCAACGAGAATCTTTTTCTTTAAATTGTAAATTACACTTGTACAATTTATTATTATGAAAGAATTGTCTCCTGCTGTACTCACTCATAAAGACGTAAGTCTGTATTGAATCTTTAGAATTTAATGTCTTTTGTGTGACCAAAGATCCCTGCTAGGCTTCCATGCTCTACATGTTGAAATAAATTGATGAATGTGTAAAAGCTGCATCAGAAAAAAATATATTTAATTTTAAAGCTTGATGACTTTTCATACACACAAAAATATTAAATATAAATTGTATTCTTTCAATATACTTATCAACATATCCAGCTACGCCATTTTTTACTTTACATTGCATTGCATAAAAAAATAAATTGAACTTAAATATTATTATTTGTATTTAATCTACACAAGAGATGTGATTGAGGATGAAGATGAAATAGAATATTCTATTTATTATTCCACATGTGGTATATGAGAATTGATATTGGTATTGCAAAATTGTTAATGGATAAAAAAATTCCATTTGGAATTTAGCCAAGGATAAACCTGGGTGAAAATGAAAGCTAAATAATAAATATTAAACTCTCCATTATTGTTATTAATCTCCTTTTTTTCTCTTGAACAATAAGGACGGAGTTGCAAGGTGTAAATTAATTTCATGGGTTGGTGAGTCAAGATTGTACAATTCTGTACTAGCCGAGTTATGGTTCTCTTTTTTTATGTTTAATCTTATAATTAATTGTTGGTGAGTTAGCTCATAACATTTAACTGTTTTATTATGCACACGTATCAAAGTTTGTGGAATGTCCCATCAAGATACAATTGTATTATTTAGACTGATCATTTCATTAATATCAAATAGATTATAACACTTTTTATTTAAATAGTATTTTAACAGATGCACAAAGTCATCAAAATCAATTTTAGATTCATCTCAAATTCTCACTGTGTGTAGAGTAGACAATCCGCCCAAAATCTTGGACAAAAAAAATGAAGGAGGCGAGAAACACGATTGTCAGTACTCAGTAGCTAAAAAGAGAAGAAAAAAAAGAGGCAAGAATTTTGTGTAGCTCTCAGCATGGGCTCAAATCATGATGTTCGTGAATTGAACACGGGCATGCTGTGAGTATGGTGATATATGGAGTAAAAATCTATAGTTTAAAATATTTAAACTTTTTTTTTTTTCTCAACCTCCCACAAATTTTGGCCAGGACCTCGACAAGTCTTAATTCAATATCCAACACGTTTACTAGGGAAAAATTGTGTGAGAAAAGACATTTTTGTCAAAATAAAATCAAGGATAAAAAATTTAGTATTGTGTAGTTTGTAATTAGCTTAATTTGTATTTTTTTAGTTGATTTCCAGCTGGTAACCTTGTTAGTTAAATTACGAGTTATTTGTTTAAAATAAAATTTGATACGCTTGTACTGACTAATGTCTCCCATGATCATTCAATTTAACTAAGGAAGCTAAGGATGGACTGTAATATGAAACAATATATTTTTATGAGGAAAATAATTACAAGCCTTTAAAATGACTCACCTCCCCCTCAAGTGGTTTATGTCGTGGCCAGCATAATTAGACAAGGGAAGAGATAATTTGGAGGAGGCTAGAGGCTGGAGGATTCGCAAAAAATTGAAGGGTAGTAAAATAGATAAAAATAAATTGTTACAGATATTTAAGGGAGTGATGAGGAATAAAAAGAAAATAATTACTCAATTCTTACAGTCTTCCGGAATTTGCAGATAACAATTTTATGTTTGCTCTGTACTGTACTCACATTTGACAAAAAAAATCAAACAATGTTAATTTGACCTTCCATTTGGTATCCCATCAACATTTTGAACAATAAATAAATCACTGACTCATCATTTCTTTTTTTTACTCTTCTCTATTTTTCATCCCCTCCCATTGTGACTCTCATCAAATTTTTTGGTATTTTTCTCATGCTTTCATTTCTTTAGACTTTTGCTAAAATTAGGAATTTTAGCTGGTGGATATTTGTATAAAATATTTTTGCACACATCAACAGATTTTGCAATATGGCAAATTATTTGCCAAAAATGTATTTGAGTATTAGAATTAATTTGCATTGACATTTGTACAATGACAAGCTTCTTTTTAAGTGAGAAAAAAATGTAGCCAAATAGGGAGAATGTAACGTCTTAATTAGCAGTTAATTAACAAAACAATCCTGTCACAATGATTATCTTTTGATTTAAATACAAATTTTTTTTACTGATCATTGATGAAAGGAGGTCTCATAAATTACGTCCGTCTATTTAGTACAGAAATAGAGACAGCAAAAAAAAAGTTTTATTTTCTATTGAAAGTGACAACGTTTAATTTTTTTGCACGACTTTAAATTAATCTTTGTCATTCTTATCCCATTTTTTATTGTTTTTGTACACACACAGTCCATAATGTTCCACACACTACCAGTCAGCACCTTTTGTTTTGTCAATTTGTCACAAGAATCTTGACTGACTCAAAATTAACTTTATTTAGGTACCTCCATCATTAAATATGAGCTCGTCCCTTACAGTTAATAAAATTGTCTTCAATTTTTTGCATTAGTGGAAATATTAGCACAACTTTATCAATTAATTTTTTTTGTATTTTTTTATAATGGTCAAATAATTATTAAGAGTGATTAAATAAAATAATAAAAATTGTCTCAATTTGTTTACAACTTTGATGATGACAAACAAGATAAAGTTTTATGACAAAAAATTTAAATTAAATTTCATCTCTCTCAATCCTTAATTAAATAGTTGAACATTATTGTTGAACTTTGTACTATAGACTAATCTTAATCCTGTTTGACTAATCGCAAAACTAGACAATACAACAGAAAAAAATTTAATTCAACCTCCCAATTTCTTTTATGAAAAAACTTGATAGAACTAGAATATTTTTTTTTGTTGAAAGATTTATCAGTTAATTTGAACTAAGAATCCTCCTAAAAAAATTGAGAGTAAATTCCGACATGTTTTTTTTATATTATTAATTCTTCAACATTTTTTATAGCTCAAAATTTTACAATATAATGTTGTACAACTATGGCACTGGAAGATGAGAGATTAGAAATTTTTTGAATATCATCTTTGTCCTTTCTATAAATTGTCTATTGGACTTGCTCTATTAAGCAGAGAGCAAAAAAATAATAGCTGGCTCTAAGAATAAACATTTCTAATGAAAATCAATTTTTTATGCTCTCCCACCTTTGACCTCATGGCCTTACATTGTTAGGAAATTTTTTTTTTATTTTTGGGGAGGTGACCGTCGGGTCCACAACAAAAAGGATAAAAAAATTAACAAGACTATTTTATTTTGAAGAGATAAGACTTGTACATGTCAATATAGTCAGCATTATAAAATAACAATGAGAATTTAAACTCTTAAAATTATTTGAGTATTGTTAAAATATTTTTTTCTTAGGTTTGACAGTTGAAATATTGGAATTTATGGACAATCAATGAGGTTTTTTTTGTGGTTGTTGTCTATAAGCGTCTTCATTAGTTGACCGGACAAGATAAGATTTTTGTCTGATGACTGCATTTCCTAGGACCTTCATTACGGATACATTTTCATCGCCTTTTTTATCTGTAATAATTTGTAACAATAGAATGTTTTTTTTTATTTGTAAATAAATTCTAATATTGTTCAAATCCTCATGAAAGGAAATTCCATGCAAAAATGGTTTTCTTGTTTCCTTTTATTTTATAAATCCTTTTTGTTCTATTTCTCAAATACAAATATACTGAGATCTGTTGTACAGACAGATATGTATCTGTATCATTATGTACTATTGGATGAATTTTAATATCGGAACTCTGCCAAAAAAATCAATAAGTGCAATAAATAATATTTCCAATATCCGGATTTGTCTTTTGTACTTGACCTCAAGAGAAAAAATGATGAAAAGTGAATTGATGTAGTCAAGATTTGTAATCTTTATACAGGATATGAAATGACGTCAGGTAAGTCGGAATGAAGAGAAGACAGTTTTTTATTGTTTGGAATTTAATATGTCAATATATTTAGTTATTTGGCTTCTTTACTTTAAAAGATTTTTTATGTTCATTTTGTAATAATACTGTGGCATGCAAATCATTAGAATTAAATAAATTACAATTATATCAACACATCATTGAGTACCTTGGCTACATGTGGATTAAGGATAAAACAGAATATGGACGGAGGTTTCAACTCAATTATAATTGTTGTAATATGTAATAGGTAAGACTCTTGATTGATTCTGACCAGGTGGCATGCATTCTTGACATTTGAACATGTGTATAGATCAAGAACTATTAATATGCTAATGGGACAATATTGCCAGTTTTTTTAACCTTGTGTGTATGTAACCATGCATAAATTATGTAGGTATGTTAAACACAATTAAATTGTACTTGTTACATCATGTAAGATTTTAATTTTGATGTGTTCAAGACACACTAAGGAATTTTCTCTACGTAGTAGAGGCTACGACGAAAAAAATGACAATTAAAATCGGACAAATGGAAAATAAGTAACGAATTGTTAACTTTTCCTGTTATTTTGTTGATTAAATAAAATGAGACTTGAATGTTGTGGAATGTGCACCCCTTCCCCCCTCATAATCTTATCTATCCTGTCAACTTGTAATACGAGTACATGGTCGTCATTGATAAAAACAATTATTTTTTTCGTAAACTAATTCCATGAAAATATTACATCTGTAAACAGAATTTTTTAGTTGACGAGTAAAGATGTCCACGAGTTAATTTTGAAGATAATTATCTCAAATTAACATTCAAGAAAAAATGAACCGTCTAAATTTGTGGGTGGTCATCTTAGGCTTACTATGCCTAGCCGTGGTGACTTTGAGCGAAAAAAGTGAGCAGCCAGACATTCTTTTAAAAATTGGACAAGGAGCATCTGGAATAAAAGTTTTGCGTAAGAATTTTATAATTAAAATTAGTTTTGATAATTAATATTAAATTAGCAAATTTAATTTTGATGAAGGAGAAGGAGAAGAGAAGACAACGCTACGGAGTCAAATACGTGCAGAAACAAATAGTTCAACCAGTTTAGAAGAATGCAATGCCAACAACGATAAAGGATGTTGTTTCCAATTTACTTGGCCAGGACCACATTTTGACAATGGACAAGACTTTCATGGAGGAAAATTTTCATGTCCCGTCTACCTCGAGAATTATCACTCAAAAGAGCCATGCATTTCACCCGCCGTCTCCAACAATGGGAACAGACCCACTTTTGAATATAATTGTATTGGAGCTGAATGCAATATTTTTTGTCGCAAAACGAGTTGTGTCAAATATTCATATTTTCAAAATACAGAAGGTATGTACTCCAATTATCTTTTAATAATTAATAAAAATAAATATAATAATTATTGTAATTATTTATTCTAGACGGAACTAGCATTTGGAACGAGACGAGATTTTGTGGGAATGTTTACAGTAGTAAAACTGGTAAACAATTACAAAAGGGATGTTTCAAGGAAAAAATGGGAAGCTACACAAGAGAAGTTTGTGTGTGTCAAGGCCGTCTATGTAACTCCTCACCCAGTTTGATCAGTGGACAGTCATCTTTAATATTTTGGTCGCTTTTCATCTTTATTTCTTGGATTATATCTTAAATATTTAAATTAACTTTTTTTATATTTAATAATAATTATCTTGAATTTCATCATTTATTTTTATTAATTTAAAATTTACACTTTACAAATAAAATTATGTTTACACCTGCACCTGGTATTACCTTATTTAATTATTAACCAATTTTCTATAAATAATCCTGATTAATTTCTGTAAATACAGCATTAGCACATAAACAATGGACATAATGGCCTTCTGTCCCCCTCCCCCTTAATCTTATCTTCACTGTCACCTCTAATGCGACTACACGGTCGTCATTGATATTTTAGATAAAAAAAATGATTTTATTGCACAGAAATCACCCACAATTTGATTAGTATGATTTCATGAGAAAATATTCATCAGCCATTTTTAGTCCATAAAGATTCTGTCATCAAGGCAGATCCATTTTCCTCAAAAAAATTCAATTTTCCACTGTTTTTTTTCTTGAAAATGAATCGTCAATTAAGTTTTTGGGTGGTAATTGTAGCCTACCTATGCCTGACAGTTGTAAAAGTGAGTGAGACAAGTAAAGATAAACAAACTGACATAATATTCAAGATTGAACACGGACCACAAGCTGGAGTGAAAGTTTTGCGTATGTCAACCAGTTTTTTTTTAATTATTTCAAAGAATTTAATTAACTTGAAGATTTATGGCCAGAAGAAAAACAAAACCCACTACATACAGTATCCGTGTCTACTTGACCTTTGTTAATAATTAATTAAATTATCTTACTTTAATTAAGTGGAGAGAGAGAGAGATTGTCAATAATCAATTAATTTTTGATGAATGACATTTTTGTTTTCAAGGTGAAGGAGAAGAAGAGACGACAACAACAACAACGACACCAAGTCCTGGTCAATCGTCACCTGAGACAAATAGTTCAACAAGTTTAGAAGAATGTACAGACAATAATGAGGATCGGGGGTGTTGCTATCAATTTACTTGGCCTGGACCTCATTTTGACAAGACAAATGAATTTTATGGTGGAAATTTTTCATGTCCTGTCTACCTCAAACAATTAAACTCAAAGGTACAATTAATTATTAGATTATTATTATTTTTGCATATTTAAAAATATTTTTAATTACTGATTCTTTTGTGTAGGAACCTTGTGTCTCTCCAACAGTTCTCACAACAAAACCAAATGGAAACAGACCCAATTTGACAGAATTGGAACAATACTGTCTAGGACATTCGTGTAAAATTTATTGCCGGAAAACGAATTGCATCAAATATTCTTACTTTCAAAATACTAAAAGTGAGTTAATTTTCTCTTTATAATAATATCCTACATTTTGTAATTAAACAAAATAATTATAATTAATATTTTTGTAGATGGACAACAACTCTGGAACGAAACAAAATTTTGTGGTAATTTATTGAGTGAAAATACAGGAGTTCAGGTGCAAGAAGGCTGTTTCAAAGAGAAATTGGAAGGCTTCACAAGAGAAGTTTGTGTATGTCAAGGGCACCTCTGTAACTCATCTCCACCTCTATTAACTTTTACATCTTCATTATTCTATTCTGGACTCTTTTTCATCATGTCATGGATAGTGTCTTGAATATTTAAAATTAAATTAAAATTTTAATAATTTTATTTGTATATAACTCTTGCCAATATTTTATATTTAATTTAAATTTAATTTAATATTTACAATAAAAATCCACATTTTTTCTATAAAATTTAACTATTTCATTCATAGTTTGTCTATAGTCCAAAAATTATTAGGAGAGTCATTACAAGTTAAAAAATTGCCAAAAAATTAAATATAAGCCACCCTTCACTGTGCTCTGTCCACGGAACTGTAAAAATTTATATAATGTCGTCACATGAAAACGCAAAGTCATGCTAGTCCCGTTCGACTTGATCTTGATAATTACAAGAGTATTTTTATATTACATTTAATTTAACCTTAGTCAATTTTAAATATGACTTGGACCATTAATTGTATGCGGAAGTCCATTTTTTTTACTAGTCAACATAAATATGTACATTGTATTCACAACTATAGATAACATTAAACTGAACAGTTAAAAAAATTGTATCCATCTCTACGGAAAAGCTCATTGAGACATGAAGAGAAAAAAAGTTACAAGCTCACTCTCAATGAGAACATGAAAATAGACAAAAGGGCCAAACCCCAACTAACAAACTTAGTTCTTTTTTTTAAAAGGTGAATCAATAGCCTAATTCAGTGAGTCTATTGTTACATAATTATGTTCATTTTTTCCTACTCAAATAAATTTTGTACACACTCCTCTCTCTCTCTCTCTCTTTGTGAATGGGGAGGAGGAGAAATATTTTAGACTCATTTGATCTTATCCTACCCCTGTAGGTATGTACATGATAAATTATGTTTTCTATGCTCCATTACACGGTCAACAAGAAAGAATTCTCAATTCTCTTTGTTAGAAAAAAAAATTCCCCTTCCGCTTACTTCAAAAAAGATCAGACCATTCAGCACGTTTTGGTTCATTGAAATATGATAATATTTCAGGGTTTATTTTATTGACAGCATGAAAGACTGCAGGTGGTTCACACCTTGTCTCTTGTATCTGTCTCTGTATAAAGTGTAGTGTAGTGTGGCTCATAGTAAAAATGTAATGGAGGAATTGAATTGAGAATTGAATTCCTTGAAATTTTTATGTTTATGGGAGACGTCCCTTATTATTGTCAAAAATCTTGTTCCTTTTCAAATTATGCCCGACCATTGATTTCATGCTGATGATGATTTATTTTTTTCTCTTTCTCTTTGGAATCTGGTTTATAATTTAAATCCATTTGTTCAACTTCTACATCCTTGTTATGTAATAAAGCCTACATTTTATTTTTATTTTATATAATAAAAAATTGTATTAGTCTGTAAGATAGGGATAGTAATGAATTTTTTGTATATAAAAAAAAATATTTTGAAACTTTTATCAGTTAAAATATTTCAACTTTTTGACTTGTAATTTTTGACTAAAAAATTAAGAGGTACTCCTCCTAGTGGGAGGTAGTGTCGTATCTGTAGTTTATTAAAAAGTTGGATAATAAATCAAAAAAATAGATTCAGGATGAAAGTATGGATTACATGGAGTTGTGTGTTCTTCTATAGTTGTGTAGTGTACGAGTATTAATATTAAAACTATAATAAAGTAACTCATTGGCCCGAAGAATCCCTTCAACACATTGCTCATGTGTCAGTCAACCGATCTTGGGGACGAGATTTTCTTTAGTTTGTTGGGTCTTTCATGGAGAAATTGTTTGAGCAAATCTCAGAAGATTGTTGTGTGTACAAGAGAGAGAGAGAGCAAGTTTTCTGATGGAGCAAAATGATTGTTTGACAAAGTTTTGCTTTTTCCACAGAGAGAGAGAGACTGGAAACATGAGGGCTAAGTTTTTGGGATGGTTTGATATTTAACAAAGTTTTCTTCCTATACGAACGAGTTGTGTGTATGAAATAACAATATAATTTATATGTTGTTTTTAACATGTTGGGCTCTCTCTGTAGACATTGACATGATGTATTATTATGAGCCAGTGTTTCCTTCAACTTGGAATTAATTCAATTTACCCAGTAGAAACACCACCCGGTGAAGAAAGAGAGGAGGATTGTGTGTGGGGAAAAACAAGTAAAATTTCTATAAAGAAAAATTGTTTGTGATAAACTTTTGGGTCATCAATTTTACAGTACATACATATCTGTACTCATATTACAGATCTCTCTCTCTCTCCCTCTCTTGTTGTTCCTTACATGCAAAATTGTACCAGGAGACAGAGAGTTTCTTTACCACTTTGTTTTGGTCATGGATATGGCCCTGCATTGTACTGGCACTGGGTATCTGTAATATTATTTACTTTATTGCCTCGCTCAATAAATCTCGGATGCTACCCCACTTTCCTATCTGTCTCTCTACTCTGTACGTGTACTAGTTCACTTTACTCAACTGTATGCATGAATTTTATATTTGTTTGACCAAAAAAACAAGATTCTTTCATTTTGAAATCTTCTTTTTTTTAGGGTCACACACATGAAATATCTTCGATTTTTTCTCTTTTTTTTTCATGGAATACACAAGAGAGACAATGTCAACTGTATATTTCTAAAAAATTGACCACAAGTGTTCTCATAAAATAAATTTTACGTTGACGTAATAGAGAGAGAGAGAGAGACTGGAAAAGAATTCTTTTTTTGTCAATTTTTCTGGTTCTTGTTCTATGGTTTGAGTTTGTGTGTACACATTTTGATATTTGACATTTGACAGTCTGTCTCCTCTTTTTGTCTTTCGTTCCCATTTTTCTTTTATGTCAAAATTGACCAATTTTTGTTTTACAAAGTTGAACAGAAAATGGAGACTTTTTCTTTTTGATTCTACAAGGGAGAAAAAAAAGAAGATTGAATTACAAATTAAAGTTGAAATCAATATTTTATTAACATTTTTTGTGTGTATATATAATATGTATCATTATTTTACAATTTTTTTTATATCCTTCTCTGTTAAATTTCTTGTTCATCAATTTTATTTTTTATACTCTTGTACTTGAATGAAGTAATCATAATTAAATCTTGTAAATAGTCAAATGTAATTAAACTTAGATATTAAATATGTTGCAAAAAATTTGCAATCAAATTGGATTAATTTATTGTAATATATTTTAATTCACAGAATTTAAGGGGAGAGAGATTGGGGTTCAATTGCAGGCATTGAACAAATTTTTTTGAGGGAGACGTCTCACGATGGCCACTTATTTATTTTTGAGGCTTGTAATCAGTAGTTTGTGTTAAAATTTATTTTTTTATTTAAACTTCACCATTTAATTTTTATAATTTAATTTATCATAATAAAATTCACTCTTTAATTTCTATTGCATCAATTTTTTTTGTATTTTCTTATTCTTCCTTTCCAATTTTACTCACAGATCATACCAGGATCCATTTTGACGACTCTTCCAGAGAATCTTTGATTTATCGGTAAATTTGAAGAGAGTCTTGTCAATCGTCGACGTCAACGACGATTAAAATTTAAAATTTAAATGTATAATTGTACACGTTATACATTTAATACACTGTTAATGTCCATTTCACTTTAATAAATATTTATAAAGCTTTCATACACAAAACAAACACAATAAAATGATTTTGCACAATATTTTGTCATTTAAAATTTAATTCTAGTGATGGAGTTCACGCATTTAATGGTTGCACGTACTTTCTCTCAATTTTCTTTTGCACATTTATTTATATTTTATTTTTTGAGATTTATTTTATGTCCCTTTTTATTATTGGTTCATTTTTTATTTAAAACAATTGGAGGTGACAAGTTAAATTTTTTGTGTAAAATGTTTTCTTTTATTTTTAAGTTGACAATTAATGGTCTTTAAGTTTCTTTTAACAATATTAATTATTGGTGAAAAACATGGAGGCTTTCTACAAAATGTTTTTAGTTGACTACAAACACTGTGTATAAATTTATTGTGTTGGATATTTAATAATATCGCCAAATATTAATTAAACTGAATGTTCATTTAATTAAAGTCAACATTTTTTTCAATGTATCACTGGTTAATTTATCAGTACAAATATTTTTTATTATAGGCTTCATCTTTTCCCTTAATTTAAAGGGGGGATGAAAATTACACAAATTATCAAAAAATCTTAATCAATATTTTCACTCACTCGTTTTCACCATTAAAAAAATCAAAATATTTAAATTATTTTAGTACAAGTTTTTATTTTGAGTACGATTTAAATATTTTCTGTACTTTTATTCAATCTTGACTCTTTTTGAAAGTTAAAATTGTTTTCAAGAGAAAAAATTTGAAATTAAATCACACTTGAAAAGAATTCCTCAATCTTGCGTTTTAGAAATGTGATGACCGATAACATGTTCAACATGAAAAAGTAGTAACAACAATAATCTAATTTTATTATTCGAACAAAAATTAATTTGTTCATATTATCATAATATTAATCAAATATCAATTTTCCCATACTCGTTACTACTTGAAGTTATTTATTTTAATTATATTTGAGAGAAAAAGACTCAATCATTAAATTGATTGTTATTTTAATTTCTCCAATGTCACATCGTCCAAAGATTATAAAGTCCATTTTGATGGGCTGAAAATGTTGACGACAATAATTTATAAAATGGGAATATAATATTGTGGTGTCTGTAGCTTGTTGATTTTTTTTGAGAAAATAAAAATAAAATGAAAAAATGAATAGTTTTGTCGAGTAGTTTTCCATCTGCCTCTAATAATAGTAGGCAGATGGTGAATCTCATAAAAAGTAGAAAGACCAATAGACAGCATTGAAGAGAATAAATGCCACAGGGAAGATGACCCTTGAATATCTGTAAAATAAAAAATTCCATCAAAATTTAATACACAAAATTCATCATTTTGACCTTATCTCATTCCCCATGTCTTATTTTTTGTCAAAAATAAAAAAAAATGAATAAGGTCCTTGGGTTACTAACTTGTCGATCACATTTACATCGCGAATTTTGGGAAGAGAATTTTTGAGAGCATTGGCACCCTTCCTGATAGTTTGAAAAACTTTTTGTGGTTGATGTGGCTGGAGGGATTTTCCCTTCCGTCCACGAGATCGTGGCATCGACGTTGAAGTGTAGGCTGAGGAAAGATGATGAGGTCGATGGATACGAAAACTCGGGGGGAATCGGGGCGAGTGACTCCCTAGACTTGGATCACTTCGTGAAGCAAAGTTACGCTGACGAATAGATGGAATGGGTGACAGCTGAAGGTCCTGTAAAATTCAACCAAAAACGGCAAAATAACCACATGTAGTCAACTTTCTCTCTCCACAAATTTTCTTGTATCATACACAAACATATGGCCTAGACTGTCTCCAACATTTCAACTTTCTCTCTCCAGTAAATTATTCCACTTGATTCAACTTATTCTACTTTCTACATCTTGCCCTTCATTATTATTCTCCCCTCCCCCCCCCCTCTCTCTCTCTCTCTTTATGTACAAAATCCATTCAATTCCTAACCTCCACCATAACCCAAATTGTGACATGTAAATTATGAAAACTCCAACTTTTGTGAGTTGGGGATGAACCCACATTTTTGGAGAAAATCATTTGGCATGTCTAGACATGTTTTTTTCTCTTCAAAGTCATCACATAAATTCTTTGTGAAAAAATAAAGAAAGACATTTAATTTTTGAAAAACATCAATTTATTGATGATGACAAAGAAAATATTCCGACTATTGATTTTAATTAAATGTTCATGTCAAAGGCTTTAGATTCAGATTCAAGTGAAAAAGTGGGGAAAGTGAGGGTGACAAGTCTAGTAAATTTGTATTTAATTTGGTATGTGTAATGCGTACCCTCAAACGTGAAAGAGGAGAGAGGGAATTTATGCTAATGTAGTACCCAGCCACATTTTAAGAGTTACCTTTGGTATGCGGAAAGTTAAATAGAAAGCACTCGAGAGAGAGAGAGAGAAAGTTCCTTGTAAAGGAATGTAGTATGTATATGAGATTTAGTTTCTAGCTGAAAAAGAGAGAGAGAGAAAAAGTTTTGAAAGATGTAGAAGAGGATATAGAGGAGAAGAAGAGAGGTAAGCGATAAATCACACCTTTTTGGAAATCCTTTGTGGAAGCGGTTTCCCTACATTTTACTAATTTATTCCGTGGCTTCCCTATCTCTAGATAGTTCTAAATAAGAGACACTTTCTCATTGGTCTCTTTCCAAAAACCACTTCATTTACTTTCCCCCCAAATTCATTGTGGAGGACGCTCCAAAACTGAAAAGTGTTGGAGAAAGTCCCATTCTATGAATGAACCCCCCTCATGTGAACACCAAAGACGTGACGTCATTCAACACATTTTTTTCTCGTTGACTTTTTTTGTCTAATCATTTTTATAAATTAATCAGCTTTTAGTTTTCATCATAAACTTAACTGTGTGGGATGAATGTAAACTATTCTAAAAACAACTTTACGCCTGCAGCATGCATTCAATGCAAATTGTCAATTGTTTGTTTTTGTTGTATTTTAAATAATTTAATTTCTTATTTGTACTAATTTTTGACTCTCTCTGTAACTCTTAAATGATTTAATAGGATAAAAAAATAAAGGCCGAACCTGCAGCTCGATGATTTCTTCATTATTGAAAGATTGTTCAGATTGTCTTTTAGTTGGTGTATTCAGTGCTTGTTGTTTCACCTTTACCTTAATTAATTTGTTAAATAAATTACATTTAAAATTATCTTTCATTAAATCACAAAATTAAAATCATCAAACTTTAATTCTAAATTATTTTACCTTCTTTTTGGCTCTAGCACCCCAGTACCTATAAATATCCCAAAAAATATCTTTAATTGTTAATTTAATTATTAATATGAATCTGTAAAAGAAAGTTAAAAGTAAAATGTGGGACTTACGTGTAGTTTACAGCTGCATACTCCAACAATGCAGAGAACACAAAGATGAAGCACATTACCAAGTAAATATCTATTGCCTTGACATAAGAAATCCGGGGAAGAGCTGAGCGAACGCCTGTAGAAATTGTTGTCATTGTGAGCACCGTGGTTATACCTACAAAACAATTATTAATTAAAATTAAGCTTAATTATTAATCCCCATTTAAATTTAATCATAGTATTAGTATATTCACAATAAAATAAATCACAGACCTAAAGCAACACGAGCACTAGTCGCTTCGTGATTGATCCAGAAAGACACCCACGAAAGCATGACAATGAGAATTGACCTGTTTGGCAAAACAGACAAATAAATAAATAAAATTGACCTCATTTGACCTACCCACAATTTTTCTGGTAATGATGATTAATGTAGCAGAAACAATTTATTTAAAAAACTTACGGAAGGTACGTCTGAAAGATGAAGTATCCAATGTTACGCTGTCAAAAAAAGGACAAAAAATAAATAAAAGCTGATTGCATTCATGCATACAAAATCTCTCAAAAGTTTTATTTACATGGAAGGAGAGTAAACATAAACATGATTTTTTGGGTCAATAAATTTAGGCAATCAAAAATGGTCCCTTGACTCATCGTCATTGCCAAAAATGTTGAGAGAGAAAAGTAAATGAGAAAAAAATAAGTAGAGCAAACAATGGAGAAAGTTTTTACTTGGAGTTTGAAGGACAATGATAGTCTTTGATAAATTCCCGTAGCCAGTTTTTCCTTCCGGTCGTTTGTTTCATAGCCAATAATAGTAAACTGTTTTGGTAAAATAGGGGAGTTACATTTGAGAATTGTAATATGGTTGACTTGATTTAAATATGAGTACAATATAAACAAGACAATTTTTTTTTTAAAAAAATACAAACCTGTGGAAGTTCCGCGTCTTGTACGCCAACCACTGGCTTATCCCTCCAGTACATGACAACATCACTAACTGTAAATAAATATATTTTTTTACAAAACTTTTTAGGCAATGAGACAAATGGAGTCTAGTAAAGAGTAAAAAATTCTTTTTTTATATTTATGTTAAAAGATGCACTTAAAGTCTAACGATAAGTGAAGGAGAAAGTTTGAAGGAGAAAGTCACGAGTCATTTTACTTTAGAGAAAAATTTAACGAGACTCTCTGTAAATGTACTAGGTAGTACATGAAGACAATTTAGGACACTGAATTTGATTATTTTATGTCAAATTATTAATTAAATCTTCCTTGTCTCTTTCTTTTCTTAATGTACAAAGGGGAACTCATTAGAAAGGTAAAATTGGTAGTCAAATTTTTATTTGCAAGTCTTTTAACATTAAAAAAATTCTACAATCTTGTTTAGAAAATAAGACAATAAGACAAGGACACTAATAAGATAATTACAGTAATAAATTTTGAAAAGTAAAGCTTCAGTACAGATACAATATCTTGTAAATTGTAATTTGTAATCCCTTTTGTTTTCCCATCCATTAAATTCATGAAATGGTCAAATGTTAAAATTAACTGTTGTTGACCTAGGTCCTAGAAGAGTCTCATTAATTTACTTTTGACCTTATCTTTATGGCCACATAAATTTTGTTACTAGGCTAATGAGAATTTGGATGGATTCGCAATAAAATTGGACATTAAACGAGTCTTAATTTATTTTCTGGTCATTCTTAGCTTTCATTGTCCAAAAAAAGAAAAAATGGGACTTGGGACTATCTTTTGGGGATTTTTATTATTTCTTAAATAAACTACCAATGCTAATTAATGAAAAAGATTTACCTGTGTAGCCATAGCTTTCTATCTCAACAGTACAATTTTGGCTGGAAAAACAGAGAATATTTTATTTTAATGAAAATCTGGATAAATATTTTTATCTGGAGTCTGGAGATTTAATATTTGTTTACCTATCAAGCGGATAGTAATGAAGGTCCATCATACAGGCCAAGGTTGTGGTGAAGCGCATTCCATAAGTTATACTCCCGTCTCCATACAATCTCACCATTTTATTCTTTTCGGTCACATCGTGAAGAAAACTGTTGCCCCAAAATTAATTTCCATCCATTTTCAATCAATCAAGACAGACTTGATTTTTAATTTAATTCATAATTTAAGTCTTAAACTAAATAAATAAAACATACCTGAGCTTATCGTTTGCAAAGAATGTGTCTGGTGAAAAAGAGTGTTGATTATTTTTAAAATATTTGTCAAAAAAAATATTAAATAAAAAATAATCATTCAAAGAAAAAATTCTTCTTACCTGGCACCCAAATCTTTTCAGCAAAGTCACCGGAAAGAGTCAAAACTTCATCAGTGGAGCTAAAAGCGAGACGATCGTCCTTCCAATATTGATTTAAGTACATGGTAATGGTGTAGTCCTATTTTGAAAGAGAGACAAAAAAACAAAAATGGAATGTAGAAAATATAACATAACAACATCAAAATGACATAAATCTTGTGAGCGCATGAAATTGCGTGTAAGCTCATAAAAGGTCACTAAAGAATTCATGTAAACTATTTAAACTAAATTCCACCATTTCTCAATTCAAATTCTCAAAACTCGAAACTGATTTTAGGAAATTTCTTTTAGTAGAAATGGAAATTGTCATATAATATTTTAACAAGATATTTATCAAAATGACATCATAATCAATTAAAAATGTTGCCCTTCTAAATATAGTTGACAATTTATTATTATTTTTTTTTGTCCCAAAAAAGAAACTATGAAAGTGCACTGTCAATTGAAAAAAAGAGTCATGAAATGGAGGGTTTCTTTCTGAAATAATCATCATCATCAAATGTCAAACGTTCTACTCGGCCAATCCCAACGACGTCATAATATCCCTTTTTAGAAGAAGGAGGAGGGGAGGAGGGGGAGGAGGGGAAAGCATCAAATTTACCTTTTGTATTAATAAAACTTGTTCTAATATAATACGTCCTCCTCTCTTTCTTTTCTTTGTCTACACATAATTTTCAAAGTTTATTTTATCCATAGAATTCCAAAAAAGAACCCGAGAAAAAAATAGCATGAGGGAATACCCGTCAACGCCCTAATACTAAATTCATTTTTAGCTATGATTTATTACTTTCTACTTTCTCCCCCAAAAAAACAACGAGAGAAAAAAAAATGCATTTTGAACACAAACTTGTTTTGACACAATTTTACATTTATTCATTCCAACAATATAAAAGTCTCAAAAATAGACTCGTCTTGATCAACGCATAAAATCAAATCAATCAGACTTGAGTTACTTAATTTTAACCATTTTCCAAAAAATTATAATACCAATTCAAAATAAATCCAGGATTATATTGAAACTCGATAAACACAAAAATTAAGTTTTTTGATCTGTATCTGTAGATTACAAACACAATAAAAAAAAGGGGGATTGATACATGAAGCATGAGGAAATTATTGTCACGGCAAAAGCCTTGTGTGACGTCTATCCAGCTAATCAGCTAAAAGACGGAAAAGATTAGAGAACAGGAAGAGACTCTTGTAGAACAAAAAAAAATAATAAAGGGAGGAGGAGATTGTATTTGTGCATTTGCTTTGACTTAATAGGCTTCCACTTTTATGTTGAGAATGAGCCATGACAAAAGAGAAAGCGGTAAATTCCATGGGTTTGATTTCCCCTAAACAATTCCCTCCATTGAGGAAGTACACACATGACTAGGAACAAAGTAGAGTAGCCCTCTATTTTATCATCTAATTCCAAAAGGAAATGTTATAAAAGGGAAAGTGTGAGGGTATGAGAGTGTGATGAACAAGGTTTTTAAGACTAACTTCCGTGTCACAAAATGGATGACAAAACAAATTCTTTCCTCCTTTTTTTGGCTTGACTCTACATCTACCCAAAAAAATATACAGATACGATCAGTGAGGATGAGGATAAAAGTCAAGAGAGAGAGAATCAATGTGCCTTAACTTGTCCATCAAATGGAAATGTTAGAGATGAATGAAATGAGCCATAAATAAAATCAAATTCTTTTATCCTCTCATAAAAATTTAAAAGTGTATCCATGTTTTTTTAGACAAGACTTGCCAAAAAAGGCAAAAGGCTGTTTTAACTATAATTCATAATTTCTTGACAAATTTGACTTGACCTTGTAAATCAATGCATGGAAAAAAAATCACTTAATTTTATATTGTTTTTAAACTGACAAAATAATTTTCCACCAGAATCCTCATTTAACATCAATAAAACAGTTTCCTTTAAGTTTTTGTCTGTTTTAATATAATTCAAAACAATTTAATTTTTTATTTATTTTTCCAAATAAAACTTTAAAAATAATTAAAAAAATATAATTTGTATTAAAAGTAAATTGAATTGACTAGAATTAATTAGATTTCAATTTGAATTTTAAAATTTAACTACTAAAGTAAAGTTTAAATAGAAAAATAATTGTAAGAAGAGGAGAGGAGGGTAGGATAGTGGGTTGACTAAGAGGAGAATATTTTGGACACAAGTAGTTCTGGTTGTCCAATGAAAATTCCATAATATAGAACAAGTATAAAAAAAAGAGATCGATCACTGGCTTTCTTCTATCTTGTCTTGACATTAAACAGGCATCATGTACAGCATGAGGATGCCAGACTTTTACTTACTTTCTCTCTCTCTCTCTCTATGGCCTTCATTTGTCTGACATAATGCAATAGCAGGCTTTTACAAAATGTAAGTAAGGACTGTCTCATATCACTGTCAAATAAAAGGTTTTTATTTATACAGTTCCTCCATATAAGCCAACTTTAACTTACTCCTGTTAGCTAGGCATTTGAATCAAAATATGGGGGGACACATTTCACGACACTGGACAGATTCTCCATGGAATTTTGCCATGAGTCACATTCATATATTTTCCCCACATTCGTCTACATGTATATCTGTACAAATATTCCTGCATATTTGAAATATTAGAAAGCATGAGAGAGAAAGTCCATGAGAAAATCAATGTCAATGGAATTTCCATCCGGTCCTACTCTCATCCCGGAACTTCCGACTCTCAACTGGATGAGAACCAACACTCAAAAAAATTTCTATTGCTTTCTCTCATCCTCCAGTACAGCTTTTTTTGTCAATTTTAATAATAAAAAATGTACAAAAAATGGAGTCATCTCGACTCTTTTATTTGGGTACCGTACATTTTGTGAATGTTGAAATAAATTGGAAAAATCATTATTCAGGTAGGAAATTGATAATGATTTACATATGTACATGACATGGCATGTACTCTAGCCCAGAAAAGTGCCAATGAATTCCTTCGAGTCAATACCGTAATTTGATTAGAGAGAGAGAGAGAGAGAGAGAGAGAGAGAGAGAGAAAGTTGGATGAGTACAGACACAGGAAAGAGAAAATAACAAGGACAGAGGTTTTAAATGGTTAAATTTATAGTAAATTAGTTTTTAATTAAAACTCTCTCCTCAACTTTTCTCCCTTTTAAAATTAAAAGCACAAAAAAAAAGAAGTTTTTTATCCAACACATACAAAAAAAATATGTACAGTCTTATAATTCAAATAGAGAGAGAGAGTATTTTTTTTCCTAGAAAAGATAAGTGTGAGTTTCATTACCTTGTGCTTATGTTGCTGACAGTTTTATACTTTTAAAAAATAGGGAGACCATATGTACGTATGCATATATTTTTGTGGATGCATGTAAGGTTAGTTAACTACATGGAAAATTCAAACGAGAGAGAGAGAGAGAGAGAGTTGGAAAACAGAAAGAGAGTTTAGTTCAACGAAGCAATGCTTGACTGGGCTTCAAAGGATTATTATTACTTCTGCTACGGCTACTACATACTACAACGGCATCCTCCAAGTATACCACATGGATAAGAGAAAAGACTTTCTCCCCCTTTCTCTTTACCCCATGTCTGTTGACTGAATCAAAATTCTTCTTCTCTTTTTTGTCTCATCCACTTCATGAAGAGAAAAACCTCTTCTTCATATTCTTTGACTCTTATCTCTCCCTCTCTCTCTCTCTCCACATTCCATGGAATATTGAACTCCGTTTTTTTGTACGTGGAGAGACACAGCCACAGCCAGGTAAAAGAGTCTGAACACACTCTTGACTATTTTATTTTGTATGTATAAAATTCAAAATGAAAAAAAAAATCTTGTTCCATTTTATTCTATAAAAAAATCAAAGTCAAAAGTGTATCTGAGAGTTTGATAATTCAATGGGAGTTTTGTTTTGCTTGAAAATATTTTATGGAGGGGGTGGTAGTTTTTTTTAGATTGATCTACTTGTACTTGTACTATACAGACTCTCTCGGTTTGATGCAATTTGACTAGAAGACTAGAATGCATCGTCATTTTTTCTTCATTCTTTTATTCTCCATTGACTTGAATAGAAAATTCCCATTTTTAGGGTGATCCTTCCAATAGATAGATCTCATCAATTTAAATCAATGTCACTTTGAAGGAGAGAGAGATACATTTTGTGATTTTTTGAGGGAGGGGGAGGGGAGGGAGGGATTACTTGGATTATGATATCATTATCTTTATCTTTATCACATTTACTGAGTACTGGCTATGGTGGGGATGGTGGATCATCATTTTTATCTCAATTGGCCTACTTGACTCATTGAAGAAAGTGTTTGGAATAATTATTTTGTCATTTATCTATCTCCTACCTATTAAACTGTAGTATTATATTTAATCAATATTAATCAACTATAGAATAGATAGATATAGTACTTACCATGTTCACCTGGAAGAGACGAGAGTTGCTTTTTTATAATTTTGGTTGCATAAAATCAAGTCATTCATATATATGTATAAATTTTATAGTCTTTTAATAAAAAAAACGTGAATAGAATTAACGTTGGCAATGAGGTCATGAGAACTTGAAAATTGACTATAACATTATACATATACAAATATTATGCAACCGTATTATTCTCAATCTCAACAAACTTTGAGTGTGCTTTTCATTAATCCCTTTTTATTATTCCCAAAAATATATTCGTCAGCAAAAAAAAAAATTGTTGTTGCGTCATCAGCGAAAAAGACTGACGATTTTTTTTTGCTTATAGTTCAAGTGTGCTCATTTTTTGTACGGATTTGAGGCCATTTGGCTTATCTTTAAAAAAAATATTTTTTTTTGCTGTGTTCAGCAATTGTAAATTAATTTTCAGGGAAAAGAAAGTACAAGACAAAATTATGAAAAGATTGAGATTTAATAAGCAACTCTTTATAAAAAAAAGAAACTCGCTTCTGAAATGCTGTCAAATGAGGCAATATAAAGGTCCATGCCAACGTAGAGGGGATCACCTGTATTGACAAAAAAAATTAGATTAATTTTATTATTTTTAATTACAATTAAATTATTTACTCTCTCTGTCTCTCTTGTATTCTTTTAAAATTAAAAAGCTGAATTAAAAAATAACGGATTAAAAAAGTAAAATTGTTAATTTAGTAATAAATTATAGTAATTAATTGGAGAAAAGTTAAATTTGTCAAGAAAAAGACACTCAAAAACGTTTTCAGTATTAAAAATTACACAAGGAGAAAGTGAAATGATGAAAGAAAAAGAAAGAGTAAGAAATTTAGACGCTGAACTGACAGCCGTCAGCTTGATTTCCCCTTCACCATCTTTCACCACATCAAAAGAAAGCCCTGGAGCACCAACTTCCCAATAAAAAATAACAGAGAGAAAGTTTAATGTGAATTTGAGTATAAAAAAAGAAAGTTTGTCATTGATTGGTAAATTTAATGCTCGTCAAGTGAAAGACGAGAGACAAAATAAACAATTGAGACGACACCATTTCCTATCTAAAATTGTCATTGTCATTGAGAGTTGAGGCTAAATGCCAAAATGGTTGATTCCATTATTTACCATTGAATTAGAATTTATTTACTTCTTATCTTTTTCTCCACAGGTTCTAAATTGCCTCTAAACACTTTTATATATAAAATATAACTTAATCGATTATATATACCTGCGCTCTAAATCACAAGAGAAAGTTCTTTTTTTTGGCCAAAGTCAAGTAAGTGCATCAAGATAGATAGAAAGTGGCAGTCGTAAAAGTAAAAGCTGAGTTCTCCCCGTAAAAAGAAAAATTTACTCTCACTTTTCTCTTGTCTCTTGTCTTGGACAGTTTTCTTGGTATAATTTTTTACAACCTCATGAAATTGTAAGAGTTTGAGAGAGAATGTAGAATGTAGATTTTGTAGAGAGTTTAACAAACTAGAAGGAAAAAAAACTTTTTGAGGGGAAATCTTCTCAACATTTTATATAACATCAAAGTTAAAACAATCATTAAATTGGCCCTACGGACTAGAATTCAACTTTACGGATATTCCTTTGCGTTTGTGCACTAGAAAGCTTTCTATTTTTTTGTAACAAGACAAAAAAGAGGCCTTTTAAATTTTCAAAAAATTAGTATAATGTGTACAAACAGTCAATTTAAAAATGATAATCGAAAATAATTAATTACTCTTTTCCCCTCAAATGCTCTACTTTCTCCTCAATAAATATTATAATTTGTAATGTGCAAGTTTTAAACATGAAAATACTAAGAATCTTTTTTCCCATCAAATTTAATTCTTTTTCTATTTTTGACTCTATTCAACTAATCAACTTAATGGGATTTGTATATTTAGCACAATTTTCTATAAATAAATTACATAAAATTACAATTTTAAAAATAAATGGAGTTCACTGGACACATTGTAAAATTGAAAACAGAAATGATACAAATACGTGCATATCTACATAAAATGTATAAAAAGGAGGAGAAAGTTATTGTCAAAAATAGAAAAGATAAAAAAGGGGGGATAGAGTAAATACATATAATGTAAGCACACGCAGAAAGTGAAGAGTGACAGGAAGACTGGCATGTCCTTGTTTCATGCCTATTTGTGTTTGTGTCTACGTCTACGAGGGAGGAGGATGGGAGGAGTAAGAACATGTAAAAAGCATCACTCATCCAAAGAAAGAGAGAGAGGGGAACCATCTTCTCTCTCTTTTTGTCTTGCTAAATTCTTCATTATAATGAATGAGCCAATGTTTTAAGCTGACATTGTACTCAAGTATAGACTTGTACGGGGAATGAAATACAGTGAAAGACCCTTGTGACGTTCTACTTTCTACACATTACATTATGTTACTTTCACCAACATCAAAACTATACTGGGAAAACTGTCGAGACGGGGGAGAGGAAAATAAAATTAATGAACTTTTCGAGATGACGAAAGCAAGAGGAATCGGATGACGGTCTTTAATACTACCGTCAATTTCCATTCGGCTTACAATTTCATCCAACTCTAAATTGTGCATCGACTACTCCTAAAACGATTTCTCTCTCGCTTTCTCTTTTCATTGTACTACAGTTTACATTTCACACATTTCTTCATTGGATTATTTAGTAGAAATCGAAAGTGCGTGGAAAATAAAACAAAAGGACTTTTAACAACTTTTTTTTTTGTTTTTTTTTTCAAACTTTCTCATTCCTTTACGACTGTAACGTGTAGCATGAAATTTTTGTACAATTGTCCAATTTTTTAAAAAAGAAAGTTTTTACTAAATTCTCTCAAAAATTTCTCTTCACACAACTTCAACTTATGAAGAGAGAGAGACTTGTATTTTAAATTTTATCCTTGGAATTCTGACATAAAATAAAAAGATTTTTATTTTCAACAAAAAAGTGAAAAAATGTCTCGTGGAGAAAAGAGGAGAAAGTTTTGAGAGAGAGAGAAGACGTTGCTTCAAGTCTTCTTCATGGATCGATCCTTTTGTGTCTACACATTG
This sequence comes from Arrhopalites spinosus, assembly GCA_034700945.1. Taxonomy (NCBI): domain Eukaryota; kingdom Metazoa; phylum Arthropoda; class Collembola; order Symphypleona; family Arrhopalitidae; genus Arrhopalites; species Arrhopalites spinosus. Next base: position 63,074 of record JAQIVZ010000305.1, read on the forward strand.
TATGTATATTGTATACACGTGTGTGTGTGTGCACCTTATGATACTTTCCCATGGAATCTCCATTTTTTAGCGTACATCCTCCAACTCCAACCCTATAGATTCTCTGTACAGTTCACTTGAAAAATAAAAAAAACTTTTCTCCTCTTCTTTCAACTCTACAGATACACATAATCCTTTTCTCTTCCCTCCCTCTTTCTCTTTCTGGAGAGAGAAAGTATGGGAGCGTACATATAAATTTAGCTAATATGTGAATGTAAAAGCACGTATGAAAAATGAGGAATATTTGCCTTTTTATCCCGACCTCCAACTTTCTCTTCTGCCTTCTTAAATATCCTTCAAGTACACAGTTAGCACACACACAAATACCATGGGCCAGTTAAGGGGAAAGAAAATAGAAAGCCAAGCCCAATGTTGTCTCTCTTTCTTTTTGTTTGTTGTTCGATTGAGTAAAGTTCTTTGCCTTTTTTCTGGCTCATTTTTTATAGACTTTTTTGTCCTTTTCTCTCTCTCTCTCTCCCATACTCACAATGTCATCACACTGTATAGGAGAAGGAGACCAGCTGATATAAATCTTGTGTAGGTTTTTTTGCACCAACATTTTTTATAGGACATTACATAACACTAAAGAAAAAAAATGTGTGTAAGTTTATTTTTCTTGGGAAATGAAACACGTGCAAAAAAAGAGTCGTTGACAGGTTCAATACAGTCCACATGTGCAAAATGACAGTGACAATATAACAAGTGAGAAAAAAGTCAAGTGTTTTTTTATTAGTATTTTTTGAGGAAAATAAATGGCCATTTTCTAAAAATTTAACACAGCAAAATTATTTACAAATCAACTTTTTAATTTTTTAAAAAAATATACAAGAGAGAGAACAGAGTTGAGCAATAAATTATTAAATACAAACTTAATTAATTTAAATATTATTTTAATTTTTTCTTACCCCCAAAATTTGGTCTGAGGCGGATATCTAAAAATAATTAAACAAAAAATTAAGTTGTTTTTCATTACAAAATAATTAATTTTCCTTTTCTACATGAATCAACTGAATATAAATTTTAAATTGTTGAAATAATTCTTATTTAAAAGTTCAATAATTTTCTATTTATTTTAATTGTTTAATTTTTCACGACCTATAGCTAATTAAATAGTAATTTCGAGTATACACAGAATGGCATAAACAAACTTTAATTTTATTGTGCGTTCTTGTTATGAGTGTACCTGTGACTGAGTGAAAAATAATTTAATTTTACCAAGTTTCACTAGAATTAATTAAATTAATAGAATAAAAGGGACGAGAGAGAAATAGAAAGTAGAAATTTCTAAGGAAAGGCTTTCTCACCTTTTCCCTTATTAAATTCATAGCTTTCACCTCATTCAAATGTGATTGTGTAAGCGTCAATAAACAAGGGACTAGTCTTAATCCATGCTCATCTCTCAGTCTATTAAATTAGCCTTTCTCTTTCTCTGTGTATTGTGGTAGGTGTATTAATTTGTAATGAAATTACAAATCCAAAATTTACATACTGTGAAAATTATTGCTCACTTCTCATTTTATAAAAGTCTCTACATTTCTAAAAATTTCTGTAAAAAATATTCTTTATGAGATATAAAAATTAGTGTGCACATGATTTATATAAATTAAAATAATATTATTACTAATTTAATAAAATTTTAAATATCTTACCATAGCCTTGTAGTAGGCGGGCAATTGTCTGAGTCACATTCTCCAATTTTTTAGATGATTGCACTCCCCAGGCCGTTCTATAAATATCAATAAAGTTTTTTTATTAGTCAGTCAACAAAAACTAATTAAATTTTGATGACATTTTTTTACAGTGTACACATACACAATTTTTTCATTAGTCTACAAATAGCCTCTCTTTCATAAAATTGTTCAATTTTCAATTAATAAACATTTCAGATAAAACAAAAAGAAAAAATTAATAACTTTAGCAGAAATCCTAATTATAAAATAAATTTAATTCCTTTTTCATTATTTAACTCAAACCATTTATTTTTATCATTTGTAAAAGAAAAAAACAGAAAAAAACAGTTGAAAGTTTGGGCGTTGGTACATTTCTTCCTCTTCATAAGTTATTCTTGAAATAGATGAAAATCAAAAAAGAAAAATTCGGCTATGCTGAATATTACATGGCATGATATTTAAGAGTTAAAAGAAAAAGAAAAACGTCGATAGAGAACGAGTAAAATTTTATCAGCAAGAAGAGAAAAAAAAAATGAGGCTCAAAATTCTCTTGAAAATTATTTTCAACTAAAAAAGCGTTGAAGCAAACCAAAATGACGATGATGATGTTATGCAAGAAAAATGTGTCTATACAAGAAAAATATTGGTAAGATTCTTCAATCTTAATAAAATTTATCGGTCTTTCTTCTCAAACTATTTGGGATGCTGGGATAAAAGTATTTATATACAATATAAGAGAAAGGATGAAGAAACTACTTTGAATATTTACTTTCTCTTTATATATGTATACGGCACATGATGTAAGTGTAGGTGTAGTGTATCAAAAGTATACAAATCTATTCATTATAAGACTCTCACGCTCCTTGAGTTTGACTCGTTTGAAAGAGGAAGGGACTCCCCATGGTAAAATTAAGTGAGGAAAAGAAAAAGGGAGTGAAAGTAAACTTGCTTTCTCTTTTGGTGGTTCCTCAAATTCAACTGCTGAGCTGACGATCAGTTTAGTGGGAGAAAAAAAGAGTCAGCATTGGTTAAGTCAAGGCATGGATTCAAGAATACCCAACACACACACACAAAAGAGAAAGCGAACACTCCTCACCAGCTTAGAACTACAGCTAGAGCTACAAAGAAAGGAGAAAGTCTCCCTGAACCTAAAATCGTGTTGAGAGAATAGGATGAGAGTTTTGTACAGAGTCAAAGGGAAAATGAGAGGGGGTGGGGGAGGAGAAAAAATCGATAACTTATTTTCAGAAGGTGCATTGCAAACTGTAGTCTGCATCTCTTTCTCTCTCATCCTGCTAAACTACTTTCTACTTTTCTATACTATACTCTCTACCCATTATGTCTAAGCTCACGTAGCCTATTCCACATATTCCTCATTTCCTGCCATAATGCTCCCCTGTCTCTCTGTAGAGACACACGGTCTCCGTAAAAAAATGGTAGAACTCGAGTCTCCATTCAAAATCAGGTTTTGCACACAGAGAGAAAGTGGAGGGTATGAGAGTTTTTTTTATGGGGATACAATGAGAGAGCATATGACTCTACAATTTATTCTTTTTAAACCTGACACTCTAAATTACATCTGTGTCCTGGGTTTCGTTTAAATTCATGGTTATTATTTAACAATAATACGAGCCCAAATTTTTAAATAAAACTCTCTCTCTCTCGCTCTCTCTCTCTCAAATAAAAATGAATGTGCAATCACATTGTGGGATTAACATTTTAAATTTAGTGTCAACTTTTTTCAGACTTTTCCCCTCTCTTTTTTCGAGGGAAAGTCAAATTTTTGTATAAATATTGTCGGGTGAAAATTGGAGATTATATTTGTACTAGTAATGACTCACAATGATTTAATGTAAATTCAAGACAGTCAAGTGGAATGGTCTTGTTGAGATTGGCATGTATGTACGGATTGTGTACAAAAACAGCAAAAATTACACATTTTGGATGTACTCCCACTCACAACAAGTCAGACTTAATTCCGATTTAAAGGGAGATGATGGAAAAACATCGTGATTGAATTTTTCTAATTTTTTTTCGTCTTTTGAAAATTTACAAGGTAGAATAATTTCGAGTAGGATGAAGATGTTGACCGTAATTTCAAAAAATTTTTTTTGGATTTGTCGTCACCGTCAAAAAAATGTCAATCCATCTTTTTCTGTCTTGGAGTATCAACTTGTCTATCTTTGTAAAGATACTTCAGCCGACAATGTCGTGGAACATTTGTCTCACTCATTTTCAACTCAATATCTGTCATCAAAATGAGAAGAGAGCGATTGGTCAAAAAAGTGCAGGGTTTTTTACCTATTGACAAATTTTAAAAATATTTTCAATTCATTTTCATTTTTTTTCAAAATGGACTTCATTGAATGATGATTTATTAAAAAATTGCTCCAAATTCAAAAAATAAAATTTTACTGATATTTTCTTCATCAATGTTTATAAACATTAAATATTTAATTGTAGATGAAAACTGAGATAATAAAATAATGAAAAAAAAATTTTGAATTTAAATGGGTGAACATGACTAAAATAAAAATAGTCTCCAAAAAGTCACATCAAGTAATTTTTCTCAAGTCTCAACTAAAAAATTGGGAATTATTTTCTACAAAAAGAATTCAAAATTGTATTCTTTAAATTGAATGATGAGTAAACGAGTTTAGTTTGTACAAAAAAAAATTCAATAAAAAAATTACATGTCAAGAATATTTCATAAGTCACATTCCACATTGTGGCTGGTCTCCGTAATTACGAGTGAAAACATTTTGAGAAATAATATGGGTCCCTTCTTTTTCTCGAGAAAAGAAAATTAAGAATTCATTTTGTTGCCCAAGCCAAAACCAAAGCCAAAAAGAGTCGAAATCCCTCTCTCAGAGAAAGAGAGAGAGAGAAAGTTGTGGTCAAAATGTACTCAAGTTTTTTTTTTACAAAGAATTTTTTTCTATTCATTGCTCCCACTCACGGACGCATTTTTTTATCCACAAATACCTTCTCTCTCTCTCTTCTTCATGTCCTAAGCTCCAATTTTCTATGACCTAAGTGCCCATAGTCAAGGAAAGTGAATGGATGATAGTTGGTTTATATTTCAACTCATGTATAGCCACTTCAATCAAACCTTCCATTCGTCTATAGCCTCTACTGTATGGGAGTAAAAGAACCCGTAGATTTATAAAAAACCCATTTCTTTCTCTTTTCTTTCCCTCTCTTCAACTTGATTCAATCCCAATCTTCCTCCTTTCTCCTCCTCCTCAGTCATTAATTTATCAGTGATTCTTCAACCAATATCTGTACAAAAATTCTTCAACAAACTCCCTCCAATTTTTGACCCTCTCTCTCCCCCTCTCCCTCCCTCAACAAATATAAAATGCAAATCTTTTTATTTACGAGGAGAGGAAGGTACAAAACTTTTTTTTATTGGCTGTCTCAAAATTATTTGAGTCTCTTGAATTCTTTGAATTCTTCATACATGAAAATACTCGCATCTCATGTCTGTAGACCAGGGGCAGGACACATGAAAGAAAAAAAAATTTTTGACAAAGAAATTGATTTTGACAGGTTGAGCTTGGAAGGAAAGAATTTTTCATCTTTACTTTATTTTTATTTTAGAAAAAAGAAAGAGAGAGAGAGAGAGAGAGAGAGAGAAAGCTCAACTGCTCAAAACTGACAATTTCCCCTCAAGCTTGGGAATGGACACGGACTTTTTTTCCTCTACATTTACATTCAGACCTTTATCCCCATATTTTGTGCCTCTGGCTTTCACCACAACTTTACAAACCACATTCCTCTCATGCTCATGCACGTCTTGGGATTGAAGAAAGAGCAAGTGGAATAGAAAGTCAGAGTCAGTGCCAAAGGAAATGTTCCTTTCTCTTTCAACTTTTATTACTAAAAAATCCTACAACAATTTTTTCACTTGAATTCACTTAACTTAAATGTTAAAAGCTAAAGAGAGAGAGAGAGAGAGAGAGAGAAGAATTTGGAATGGCTGGCACGATCCCAAATTTTAATACCTATATAAAATTCTGAGTATTTTAAAAAATAATAATCATTTTATGTTTGTAACAATTACTGTTAAAAAACCACCTGTTTATTTTGAGAAATTATTCTAAATAATAAAACTTGATTATTTTAATTATTATTTTAAAAAAAGACTTTTATGGTCTGACTTTTATTGTCTGGTACAATTGTACTTTCTCCTTTAATCTAATAATGAAAATATTGTTTCTCAAAATTATCACTGCATAAAATATAAAAGACAAGACCTAGTGTCAAGAAAAAAAGATTGAAGTAATAATTCACAGTTCTATTGAGATGGGACAAGAATGTGAGACCATGCTTTTACAAAAAAGAAATAATTTTCAACAAGGCTCACACACACAGAGGTCACAATAGATAATTTAAGGACTTTGCAAAAAAGAGAAAGTATAAATACAAGCCATGCAACCACACAAAAAAAGAAAGTAACTCACTTTGACAAAGAAAAAATCCAAGAGAAAGTCCAGATACAGACGAAGAGTCGAAAACGTATGCTTTCCATCTTATTCCCCTCCCCCCTCCACTTTACTTCCCTTTCACTTTCACTCACCCTCCAATTCCAACCCGCTTTCTCCTCTTGAAACTTTCTTCCTTCTTTTTAATACTTTCTTCTTTTTTTTTTGAATGTGTGTGTGTCGGTCTCTTTTTTTCTGTGGATTTTGCACACACTTCACACACTCCACTCACTCACATACACACACACAAATTTCCTTTTTTTTTATTTGACCCTCTTGATGGAAACTTTAATAATTAGAAGGGGTATCCAATATTAAACTTTTCTCTTGACTTATCTCCCACCACATACTAAGCCCCCCATCATCATCCACTTTGTACACATTGAGAGAAAGCAAGAGCGAGAGAGAGAGAGTTTGTTTGGCAAAGATTACATGACGAAACTCACCAGAAAATGTTGAGTTGGTCAACAATTAAAGCTTATTTGTTCATTCAAAAAACTCGTAAATAATTTTTAACTCCTGAGCAAAATTTAACCTGTACACACTAGCAAAAGAGAAAGAAACACTTGAGAGAAAGTAAGTGGGTTCTATATATTGTTTTTGGTCAACAATGAAAGTTCAAAAAAGTTTTCCATCCATTTCCTTTATCATGGAAAGTGGTTTTAGGAAGGTACAAAATGGTGTTGGATGGAGAAGAAGAAATATAAAAATTTGACCATGGTTTCAAACAGTTTACACACATTGTTCAATTCTGTTTTTTTGTCTTGAAGAATGAAAATTTATTGGAGCCAGAGGTACAAAAAAAGAGAAATAATTATAAGAGAGGAGCACAAAAAGAGATAAAAATATTTCTCACAGTGTGACACTGTTGAATTGAGTAATACTTTTTTTTGTGTTCACTTGATGTTACTTTCCCTCGGTGTCTTGAAAAAATACCAACCGTCTTGTACAAACACAATTCACCCACACACACAAGACACAAAAAAAGACAGGGAGAGAGTAGGTCAGTTTGGATATGGAGACAGATCAAAGGATTTAGAGATAAGATTCCACACAAAGAGAAAGAAAAAAGAATGAGAAAGTGAAAGGACAAAATGTTGAGAGAAGGTTCATGTGTTTGAGAAAGAGAGGAATAATGCTGTGGAAATACGAGAGAGAGAAAGTTGACCACGTATTGAGTATTAAACAAGAAGGGGGTTTTTGCCTGTCTGATTGCCTGGCTTCTGTGGCTGACCATGAAGCGAGGGTTAGACAACAAGATAGAGAAAAAGGCTCAGTTGGAGCAAATTTCAGAGAAGACTGGAGTAAAAAAGATTTTCAAGAGAGAAAGAGAGGAGACGTTGAGTCTCTCTTGGAATCGCTCCGGTAATTTCCGACAAGGTTTCTATTTGGGACGCAAACGCAAAAAAAGTTGAAGCTGGAGCATCATTCTTCAATCCCATCGTCGTCCTAGTCCTCGTCATCCTCGTCGAGAGAGCCTAGCCTAGTTAAAGTGGAACGTAATCAAGTTTTCTAACTTCTATACACAAAACCATAAGCCAGGGTGGTCTTCTTGACTCTCCACAAAATAAATAGGGGAAAAAAACGTCTAGGCTTTCTTTTTTATCTACATGTACAACTACACATGTATATGTACTTTCTCTCTCTTATTTTCTCTCTTCAATTTGCCTACAAAGAATCCTTCCTTCTCTTGCTTCTTCAACCAAGTCAACAACAACAAGGACATGGAGGAGAATGTCTAACGATATTTTTCTTCACTACAAAGTCACCTCCTTACTTTCTCCTTTCCGATTCACAACTTTCTCTCAAATCCATTCCCACCGTCATCCTCATGCATCATCCCAATTACATGGCGTTCAATTCCAATTAATTAGTTATAGAGAATTTTTTTTTTATATTGTAATATTATGTACAAAAAACTAGAAAATTTATCAACTTGATTTTAAATTAATTCATCTCATCTCATCACTTTACATTTTACTTACCATTATTAATTTTACAGTTTATAAAAAAAATTATCGGAATATAAGCGACAATATTTTTAATTTTTGATAGTTGACTTTTTTAATAATAGGATGAGAATGAAACCCAAGTTAAAAAAACATGTAGTGACATATTGGATGGAGCTCCTCGTATCAGAGATCAATTCACAATAAAAATCTTAATGGTGGCAATTCCAACTTTGTATCGTCATTCATTCTCTCTCCCTCTCCCTATCCATTCAGCAAACGTCTTGTTCTTACTATTTGTGTCTTAAGATTGAAGACAAGTTTATAGCTAGAATTTGACTTTCTTTGAAAATTTCCATCTCCCGTCCTATCGTCTACATGGTTGGCTTCCTATGTCAAACATGAAAGAGACCCCCACGAGTTTTATGTAGTAAAAAGTTATAAGCCAAGACATTATAACAAGTCATTTATATCTATCATACATTTCTATCTCTTCTTACACAAATGTCGTCACCGTCTTCATCTTTCTGATGATGCTCCTCGTATGCTCTTAGTTTTTTTCCCCTCCCTAGACAAAAAACTCAGATGAGGACGAATGATGGGAGAATCTATCTGTGTACAGACTACAGATAGACGTGTACAAACTCAACAACTTCTCAGTGAGTTCTCAGTGAGTTCTCAGAAAACCAGCACAATTTTTCTGCCCTTCTTGTGTCAACAAAGATATATACATAATACATATGTATAGCCATGTATATTATAGAAAGAATCTTGAACCAATTCTTCATATCTTCCTTGTACAATCTTGTTTCAACAAATTTCTTCATGGATCTCAGAAATTATTAAACTCTACAGATAGACCATTCCCAATTTCCAATTGTTATACTTGTACTTACATGTTGTCTTGATTTATGAAATATTTTTCAAAAAATTTTCTTCAGCCCAACTCAAACTTCTAGACAAATTTCCTGTACAAATTGTATGACAAAACAAAATTATATTTAATAAAATCCTTTTTTCAATATACAATAGTATTTTTATTTCATTAAATTGTAGACAAAATTAACTACAATTAATTTTATATACTTTTGAACTAATTTACTTGTAAAGGCTTCTTTATAATAATATTATGAGACATAAAATGATAAGGATTTATATTATTATGTATACAAATTTATATATTTAAGTTGATTATATTTAAGTTGATTATATGTGTGACTTAAAACAGATAAATTCTGTTATTTTCTTGAACTGTAAAGATAACAATTAAATATCCACGTGGAAATTCTTTTCAGGATTATATACTTACACCACATTAAACTAATATTTATTGTTTACACTAAATCAGACAGACTTAAATCAAGCAGTGAAGATTACATCATCAATTAATTAATTACATTTAAAAAAACACACATACACATATAAAATCATTTTATATCTGTAATAAATGACTCAACATAGTTAATCTCACATGTCTTTATCTTTCATTATTGCGAAAGTGACAAGAGACCAGATCTAATTGTGTAAGATCCTAAAAATTGAATTCATTTTTCTATTTTTTATAATATTCTGAACCCATAGATCACTGCTAAAGCAAATTATTAGACCCATTCAGCAAAAAAAACCATTTTCTCTGTCGTCAAAATTAACGTGTGTTTTTTTTTAAGTTTTAAAAAGTGTATTTAAAAATAATAGCTTCATAATAATGTATATTTAGGAACGAGAGTAAATTCAATTAAACAGCGAAGGATTAAAAACTGTGCGCTCCTCACATATAGTATATAATAAGTGTTGATTACAATCAACGTTTGTCGTCACATGAAGATTCTATTTAAAAAGACACATTACTCTTTCAAATCTTTAAGCAATGTAAATTGAGACATTATTTACAATACTCTTATAACAGTTATAACAATCGTAAAGTTCCTGAAGAAAAAATATGTAACGTATCTACTTTAGGAATTTTAGCACCATTATTAAATTATTCCTCTCTATTTTAGTACCATTCAATAGACATGGATAAATGAGGAGATAGATTTGTCAAAATGTTCACAATTTCAATATCATCTAACTCATAAATTCAAAATGTAATGATCATCATATAGTAATAATATAAATCTTTTTCTTCAATATTAATATAACTCAGTTTTTTAAGTAGAATGATTCTTGACCAGTCTAAATTAAATTCACTTGGCTCAAAAAAAATTGTTTCGTATATTTTAAGAAAAAATAAGAGGAGGAATTAAAATGAAAACATTCTTACTCTCAATTAACAATATTCAATGTAAAAAGATTTTAAAATTTTCAAACGTTAACCTATCTTTAAATATTATTTTTAATTAGAAATATACGAGGATAATGGTACTGTCTTATTTTTGGGGGATTACTTGCTAAATATACTTCAAAATTTACTTTTGTGATGTTGAAACGCCATCATCATCAGGCTTCATTCAATGTGATCGTGTGTGTAGCGTCTGAATTTTACGTTCCGTTTGAAGAGTTTGTAGATCCACTACCAATACAAGAGCTATTGTAAAACAAAACAATTAAAGTATTATCATCACAATTCATTTGAATCTCCACTAATTTTTAAACTACATTTAATGAAGTACAACTAAACAAATTGATATATAAATTAATCAAAATACCTCCAAGTTGGACCTCCACAAGACATTGATATGACCAAATAAATGGCAAACTGAAAAATAATAAACAAAATAAATGAGAAAATTTTGTTACAATCAATTTTTAACAACAACGATGAAAAGATAAAATAGAAAAACAGTTAAGAGAAAACCCTGCTAATTAATTAATGATAAAACTACACAAAATTCATCCATTCTTCCCCTTACTAAAAGTTTTGGTAGAAACATTAATCTGTTTAAAGTTCATCAATTTTAAGATAATAAAAACTGAGAATTGACAAGAAGAAGACAATTTGAGAAAAAAAGTAGTCATTGACAAAAACTATCGTTTTAAACAATTCGAGAAAAAAACCGCTATGTACTTTTCGCATTGAAAACAAGACTGTACAAAAAAAACTATATTCTATAAAAACAGTCTAGGAGGACAGTTACACAAGAAAAAAGAAAGGGACCTATAGAGAGTACCAATGCAAAAAAGACAGGCCAAAGAAAAGCAAAAGATTTGTCGAAAGCCAGGCAAAAGAAAAGTTCCTCCTCTGCCTGAAGCTCATTATAATGAAAAATAGATCTAAGCTGAGAGGTTTCAGAGAAAAATGAAGATAGAAGATCTTGCTCCGTTCTATTAGTATCACAATTTGGAGCAGCATACTGTACTATACTGACTGACGACTATTGAGGACCAGCACTAAGCCTCCAAGAAATAGGACAATGGTACATGAAGAAAAGCACCCCATCTTCCTCTCACACACACTAGTAGACTCGATCCTATCGTGATGGTCTTCAAAAGGGGAAAATACTTTCGCAACAAGACCAAAGGGACTGAACAGCTTGTAACCATCCCACAAAAGTAGGCGAGTTGTATGTACATAGATATGAAATAGCCGACAGAAACACCTGGAGCATTCTACTAAACCACTATCCAACATTACTCAAATGTCTATCCGGCAGTACACGTAGGTACATCTTATCTATTGAACATGGTATACTCGGAGGAATTTAATTTTTTTCCAGAGTCAGCTCCCTCATCTCCCATAACAATAATTTATTCAAATCTTTGACATTCACACGTGGCGCCTAATGTTGATGATGATAAATTAAAAAATCTGTCGTCTTCAAACTTCATGTACTTATTGGTACTTTTATGGCTTTTAGTTTTTAATTTTAGTAAAGTAAAACTACATCAACTATTACTATTACTTAAAGACAAAGCTAAACTTTTTACTAAAACTTGACAACAGAGAGTAATCTAAAACCATCTCAAGAAATAAAATATGTTGAGTAGATTTATCTAAAAATTTTCATTTAATAATTATAATCAATGTCTTACCAAACTGACGGCGGCCACGATTAATGAGCATTTAATATTCCGCCAGTACATCGATCTGGCCACATTTCGACTGCTTTTACGGAAGGAAATAGACTGAAAAAATTAAAATGTCATGTCATGTAAAATTTATTACACTTTAATTTGTATTTTTAAAGCTTTAAATTATAAGTGTACATAAAATCATATGCTGTCTTTTTTTTAAAAAAACTTACAGTAGCAGTGAGGTTCTCCGCTGTAACATTAAAAATAAAAAAAAAGACAAATTGTTAGTGAACAACAATAAATTATTATCACCAGAATATTTAAAATTAGAATTAGTTGAGTCATAGTATTTAACCTTTATTAACGAGTAGCTCTAGTCTTTCCCCCCTTGACGCTATGTTGTCTAAAATCATCAAAGAAAAAAAAATTTGAACATTTTGAAATACTTATTTTCATCCTTTCTGCAACCGTGCTGTATTTTTTGACACATTATGTCACATAAAAAGGGCGTCAAATAGTGACAAATAGTTATCAGCATGTTACTTGCATATTACATATGCAAAAACGCCCACATAAAATCATCATAGCTGATTTTCATATGTTCATACATACGTAAGTATATTCAAATTTTACAAAATGAACTCACCAATATTTTTTACCATGATGTCTTTTAGTTCATCCAACTGTCCTTGAACTTTAGTGACTTTATCTAGCTCTCGAGATTCAGAGTATCGTTTCTAAGACAAAAATATACCAACATCATGAATTTCAAGAAAGTAAGATATTCATAGAGATTGTTTTAGGAAATATTTGAACAACTCACCATTTCAGAGGACAGTAGACTCGAAAAATCTGAATTCATGGCATAAGGAAGAGCCTCTCGTATCCTGCTTAAACCATAGGTCTGTTCGAACCTATTTTAATAATAAGACCAACTTATTTCACTGCATTTAAGGCAAATTACAGATTGTATTGATGTACAATTTAATTGACATTACCGATTTTTAATATCAGCCAGGTACATAAATGCTCTTGATCTCTCAAAATCCTGAATGAGACAAATTTAAAAAATTCAGTTAGTGATACCGAGTACGTATACAGCATCAATCAATCAAGTCAATTAATTTTAGAGTACACAAGACATGAAAAATAATGGAAAATAATTTACATCGTCGGTTATGCACAGATACACGATTCCTCCTTCTCTGTAATTTACACAAAAAACAAAAGAAACCATATTAAAGAACATGAACTACTCAGCTTAAAAATGTATGTCATCTTAAAAGTAGTATTTACAATATATTTAGAATTAAATTTTGTAATAAAGGTAAATACTTACTTGATGTAATGAAATAGAAAGCTGCCATGAGAGTAAGTCAATTTTGAATCTTCGGCTGGTATTTTGTTCAAAATTTGTTCTGTGACCTCAGAAAAGTTACCAACACAAGCAGCATACTTGGCTAGTATTGTTGAAGGTCCTTTAGCAATGACTGTATACAACAACGGCATCTGAAAAGTTACAATTTAATAATTTATTAGGTCAACAACTTTGTTATTTTTACCAATTTACATTTTTTATTGTTGGTATAAAAAAAATTACCTTGAATGAAAGTAATATATATACAGCTTAGAACGACCTAAATTTTTAATAAAATGTCATTTCAATATTCAATTTAGTGTTAGAAACAACAACCGTAATAATAAAACTTGAATTACTCTTTGGTTTTCAATTGTAGTCTTAATCACAGTTCACAGAGGTGATGCACAACGGACAGTTGACACCCGAATAAAAAATGGTCAACCTCGATTTGAACGGTACGAATGTTTCACAAATCTAGAAATAAACAAGATATTTTCATTAAATATGATTTCTAAATTGACGAAAAGTATTACCAATTGTAAGGTCAAATTAATGTTTACATGGATAAATCAAATGTTACTTACTTGTTTCCTCAGTCAGTCAACAATCTCAAAGAGAGAATTTATCTCCACTTTCCAAGTCATATGATTCAACGCTACACGACCAATGCAAGATGATTAATAGTTAAATATTTATTTATCAACCAAACTGCGTTATAAATATTTTTACGGCTCGAGAATGAACTAAAAATTCGAGAGCTCCTTGGGGCACGGCAGAGAATTTGAATATTTTTGAAAAACAAAGAGTCTTTTCTTTGTTTGCGACACGACAAAGACTTTGTCAAGGTCTTTGACTCTTCAAAAAGATTTGCAATTTGACCCCTGAAAACAACAAATTCTCCCCCCTTGACATGGCATAGGCGTAATAAAAGGAACTACTATTTATCTTACTCTAAATAAATCTCATTCATACAAAAAATGCATATGAATAGCACAACAATTTTTAGGTGTTGTCTATTTAGGCCCTAAATTTTAGACAATTACAAGGAGCATTAAAATGATACTTGTACAATTATACAAATTTAGAGCATTGCAATTATATACTGGAGAGCATTATAAACTAAAATGACACAAAAAACATTGAAATTATACTTTCAGTTTACATTGACGTCCATATTTTTAGAAATGTTCAAAACTTGAGACTGTAGGTATATGTGGCAGGCCACGGGGGAACCGTGGTCTAATGACCTAGTCCATGACTGGTAGCCACCATGGACTAGTCCACGAGGGGCGCCTCTAATGTTAACTTATCAAAGTCATACGCATTTTCAAAGACTTTCAAAGGATATCTTACCCTTTGGTTACAGATATGAGTCATGCTGCATACTTTGGGAAAACAAATGACTAATTCTAGTGGAATTATTCCACTAGCCGGAAGTGCCTTCCAAGTGCAAAGCCAGGTGGGAATATTATGTAATATCAACGTTGAATCAAAAGGATAGACTTTCTCCATGGACCGGAAGTACTGTTACATTTCCTTCAAATCCGTGGTAGTGTCTGTAGTTAAGGCAAGTCGGCCTATTTCCTCATGCTGGGGCCTACAAATCAACTCAGGAGATTACCAAAACAATTTGTTCATGTAGACTTCATAAAAAAACTCTGCTTGTGAAACAAAAAATTTCTATTTAAGAATATTCCTTGTGGAACTAAGTGCCACCCCAACATTGTATGTAAAAATACACAGTAGTAGTGTAACAATCCGACAAATTGAAAAGTTTGCAAGAATTACATACTTATTCAACTATAATTGACTATTTGTAAGTAATTGAGGTTTACTGTTTTCAATAAAACCTTTTTAGAAAAGAATCGTGGTAAAATTATTTACAAAAAATCTTTACATGAGAAAATGGGGAAAAAATAAATTGAGTTTTGTGGTAGGTTGAAACATTGGTGGCGTTGCTTTCAGTAGCAGTCCTACCCTATCCGAGAAAACTGTAGTATGTTTAGTTCTACGTTCTTCTTGATCCCATCTTTCAAAGGAATAATATCCGGTGTGTCCAATGGTTTGCTTTAAAAATGCTCGTGCTGGTGCCTCCGTAAATACAAAACATTTTTTGTTAATCTATTTCCCATGTGAATGCCTCTCTCTAAAATAACCTCCAATTTCTCCTCGAAGTCCTTTCAAAAATCATTACAGCAATCGGTTTCGTCTTGGTTCTAGTAGGGCTATGAAATGTTCCAAGTGAAAAAAGAGATGATATTAGAATAGACCAGTGTTGACTTGATTAACGGAATATTTTTAGTCGATTAATGATTAATGATTAATTTTCAAAAAGAGCCATGATTAATATCTGATTAAATCATGATTAATCAGCTAAAATTTTAATCGATTATTAGTCGTTAATCAATTAATCATGATTAATTGATTAGTATACAAAATTGAAAACATTAATATGTAATAAGGTTTGAATGTTTCTGTACAAACGAGGCCAGTGATTTTCCAACAATTTTGGCAAAATTTTATTTGTACATATTTATACCTGATACAAATGTTTACATATTTTACGGATTGCACTTGAGAATTACCAAATTTTCAAACATTTTGTCCTCAAGTTGATTTCTTCTTGGGGTCAAAACCATACCAGCAAAACTAAATAGTCGTTCCACTGGAGCTGACCATGGTAAAACAGTATTATAACGTAGAAACATTCTTGTAATTATTGGATATTGATGAAGCATGGTTAAATCAAGTATTTGGATTTTGTAAAAATTTTAGGCATTCCAATTCAACAGAATGGGCATCAATTGTGTGCTTGAAAGTTGATTGAGAAGAAAACTTGTAAAATCCACTCTCAGACTCAGAAGTTATTGTTGCTGAAATTAATTCCGTTTCAATTGGCTGTTCAAATTTCAATGCTTTTTGTACAAACATCCTTTGCGTAGCTTCAAGATGATTTGGTGGAATCCATCGAAGTTTAAAAAAGGGATGATTAATAGAAGCAAAACAAAGAGTTTTAAAAAGTTCATTAGTCAAATCAAAGTCCATGATGGATTTGTACCGATTATACAAACCACTCTTTTTTTCGCCGGTTTTTTTAGTCTTTTTTACCAAGCAAGGCTTGAATCAATGGGTGCATAATTTTGAGATCATCCGTTTCAAAAAATGAGAATAAATTGTCTTTAATTGTGAGAATTCCAGGGGCAAGTGACCCTAAATATGTCATGATTATTTCCAATGTCTCCCTGTAGCTTGTCAAGGGCTAAGCCTACTGGGTTCATTATTGTTTTGTACATGGAAAGAAACTTTAATTCATGGGGCTTAAACTTTCTAATGTCCAATTTGGTGCAAAATTCGTCAATTTTCTCGAGGTCAACTGAAACAAGGTCACACACAGAGTCAAATTTGGAGTTCCACCTTGTGGCCCCAGGACTTCGCAAGCATTTG
>JAQIVZ010000306.1:0-79954 GCA_034700945.1 Arrhopalites spinosus
TTGTTTTTTTGTAACTTTAAAATTGTGGAAGGAGTAGTCGGTTTACACAGACACTAAAGTAATATAAGGCGTGATTGATAAAATGGCATTCTCAGAAATCTCTGTCCTTTTTTAATGTTCAACACGTTATTCCTTTATTGTGAGATTTTGTACCACAAGGGGCTGACTTGTCATGACAGTGCAAGTCTTTACTATGTATTTAATAATAACGACAAAAAAAAATTGAATAGAATTTCACGTTTTACAATCATTTCAAAATCCCCGTGGCTCTACTCTAATTTGTCTTTATGATTTTTAACAAAAAAAATTATATTATTGAGGATTGAGACATTTTTTAAAAATCTGGAACAGGTGTAAATACCTACACAATACACATAAAATAATTTTTTGTGTATTGTGTCTGTACAATACTCAGAGAGAAATGACCTCAAATTAAATAATAAATAAAAATTTATATTATTTATTAAATTACTTTTTGAGAAAATAAAGTATGATTTAAGTATCAGTATAGGTAATACAATATCAAAACACAAATTTTTATAGTTTTGGGATACGGGCTTGTGGATTCTAGGGTATACATTCTAGGCTTACATTCAAAAAAATTAAATCCTTACAAATACCACAGTCCACAATCATACCACACAATATAATATACCAAGACACACAAATCATATTTAATATTATTTTAATACAAAAACCACTCTATTAAAAAATTTATACTTATGTACTAGGCCACTCTTTCGTTATGAATTAACTTTTAACTTGTATAATACATGAAGTCATAATAATATAATTCGACTCAAAAGATACTCAATTTCTGAGATTTACAATCAATGCATTTAATTACTTGTCTTGCATACATAATACCACAGCTAACAGAGCTTTGTTCCATAGAAAAGAGTACAAAAGAGTAAAATAAGTTCTTGTTTTTATTTCTCTCAAAAGGAATTGTTTTAAAACACACACACACAGTGACTACGATTACCCAGTGAACTCGTTAGCTCAAAGATTTTTTTTTCTTCTTCTCTCGTTTTTCTGCTCAGTGAGCATAAGTATTATTTACCTCTTTCCTTTAGATGAAGATTGGATTAGTCACGTTGTGAACCCCCCCCCCCCTCCTCATAGTACATTAAAGCCGTTTTTCTAACTGTACATCTCTTGCAATACTTACGCATCCTGTGCTTTATTCCTTCTCTATCTAGTCTCCAATGAAATACAACATGAAAAAGAATCTCAATCCCCCCCCTCATTCTTACTACTCTTCTATTCATTCTCTATCTTTTTTACAGTTTTATCTTTGGCTTATGAGCTTCTAGTTTATTCTTCAAGTATGTATGTACACACACACTAGTTTTTTATATTGTAGAATTGATACTCTAATATAAATAACATGTAGATCTCTCACTGGACTCGACCCTCGACATTTGTGTATGCCCCCCTCCCCCCTCCTCCTCCTCAAGTAGTATGTAGTACTACTAAAGCATACACATAATGATTGTAATGATTGTAGTCAGCAAAAATTAACCTGGTTTACGCATCTTGTTGTTATTTACTACACAAGGAAAAAAAACTAATGTTGAATTGAATAAATTGCCCTATTGTAGCAAATTGTAATGGTAATGAAGCTTTACGCTCTTAATTGGTAATTATAGGCAGACCATATGAAATCTAAAGTATAGTCAGTTTATAATGCTACAATTAAAAAAAAGGTACAATTCTTGAACTAAATAATATATATAATTATACATAACATTTCACGTGTAAGTATTATTATACATTTTATGTATGTACCTCCTTGTATTCTCATCCTGTTACATACGAAATTTTGAGAACTCTTAAGTCTCAATGTTCCTTCCATATTTGTTGAAATAAACATCCGTAAATTTTTTTTGTGTATTGTATATGGTTAAAGTCTATTAAAAATTTTAACGTGAAATAGAGACTTGATATCTGTATCTGTGTATTGTACACACACACACACCAAACATTTTTTTTGTAGAATGGCCCAAAAGCATGTATAAAGTAATAAAAAAACCAGGAGACTCATCATCTCATGAAATATCATCTCAAATCTCAGGTAACTACAAGAGAGAGAGAGAGACAGAAAAAAAATTTCTAGACGATTGCATTGTGAATTGTGTCAATTGTAAAATTCCACGTAATTATTACAACTTTACTATGACGTTACGACGATGACTACTACTACAAACTAAGTAACTTGCAAGAGAAGTTAAATAGCCAAAAAAACATGAGGCTAATTTGCTCTTCTGTTTACTCTAGCTCCTGCAATAAGATCAGACTCTTGCTCTTGTACACTATGAAGTAAAAAAATAGAGAATACAAGTCAGTAGTAGAAACATATTTATTTTTTTTCAAAATTATGATCGTGACACTCGTGACCGGAAAAATTATTCCTAAATAGCCTACTTTCTCTTATATGAGAGAGAAGAAAATAAAGAAGTATACTAATTATCCCCCTTCTGTTGTCTCAACTAAAGACTCTGAATAGAGCACCAGCACATAAATAAATTTATTTTTTTTATTCGAGATCCTTCCTGGTACATACACAAAACCACAATATACATCCGGAATCTAAATATAACTACAAATTTCAATCTCTAACTAAATCATTCTTTGGTCAATTTTTTTATTACAGATTTTTTGTCAATTCATGAAACTGAAGCAACTACTTAAATATGTACACTACTTTATTTTTACACACCGCATGACTTATTTTCACTTGTACAGTATGATGCCACTCTGTCACGTAATGAATGTTAAAATTGGATGATTTTTTTTCTCTTGAAACCACGACAAGGATTTTAAACAGTCTAAAAATTCATAAGAAAATTGTAGACTAACATCATAACATGTTACATTACACATGTACAATAATAATAAATATTATTTAATTGTTTTCATTTTATGGAATCTTTTTTTTTGTGTCGTGTTGAAATAATTTTCTTGTTCAACACAAAAATTGTATTAATTTGGCATTTGCACGGAAGGGTGGAGGTGCGCCCAAATAAAAAAGACGAAGTAAAACCAAAGGACCTACATACATACATAATACATAATAGTTTAGTGTAACACCTTGTTAAATGTTGTTTTAGGTTAAATAAATGATTTTTATTATTTGACTTGCTCTCATCATTTAAAGTTTTTTGTCCTTTATTTACATTCCAAGTATTTTTATTTTCAGTCACTCTCTTTAGTCCCCACCATTGTCTTGATTAGTGGTTTGAATCCTTCAAAAAAAAGGATTTAAAACTCTCAAGTATTTGGTAGCAAGACAAAGGAGGATGAATGCGTGTGTGTGTAGACGCTTTAGTGGGTTAGGAGTGCTAGTAAATATTGTAATGGAGTATGTAGGTGGGGGGGGGGGTTGAGAGAAGAGACAGACGAAGAGGACGATGGTCTGTATAAACATGTTTTTTGGTTTACCTTGCAAGGAGGCATTGGCCTCCTACCTAAATTACATTAAGTTACGTTATACATTATATTCTCTTTTTTTTCTCTCTCCTGACGACAACAAACAGAGATTAAACAGATGGGCTCTTGCATAAGAAATGATGTTCATTTTGTGAAGGTGTTGTGTAAACCATCACTAAAATGTTACCGACTATGTATCAACCTAAGAATGTATATATATATTTCATTATTCTTTTCCAACTCCCTCCCTTATTGTAAATGACTACATGCTAAATGCTTCAAAAGCCATTTATTAGTTTCTTTCGATATTATGTCTGACATTACAGGTATACTTTATAGTGGTAGCACTACTAACTAGTATAAAAAAATTATACGTGAATTTATTTTATACACTGTTTAAAGAAGAAAACAAAAAAAAAAAATTTTATTTAATTCTACATACTGAGTACACCCAATGACGTCTTTTTTGTCTGTTTTTTATAATATTGTTGTATAATAATCTGTTCGGTAAGGTTGTAAAAAAATGGACAGTAGACGATGGAGTAAAATGAATTACTCAATGAGAAATACCGAGAATTGTTTTTCTTGAACAATTTCTTTGACTGTCAGTATCATTGACAAGAGATAAAATACAGACAAAAAAACATTTAAAAACTTCTTTTTTTTCATTTGACTAGGATACAATAGACAAAGATTGATACAGGAGGAGAGAGATACAGGAATTTATACAAATAAATAGAATAGATTACTTGGAATCACTGAAAAATTGAGAATTGCAAAGAGAGAGAGAGAGAGAGTGAAAAGGAGATTAATTTTGGGAATGACTATGGTAAGTAATAAATAAATAAAAAATTATAATAATAGTAATATTGATAGTGTAGCAGGTCAGGAGGGATATAAGACAGAAAAATGAAAAAAAAAACGAAAAATAAATTGTAGCAGCAATGTGACTAGCGCATGATTGCATTGCAAAGTGCATGAGTACATGAGGTACATGGTATGACGATAGTGTAGGATCAAAAAGGAATTAACGTGGTTGCATTTCACTACATAGAGAAAAAATGTATAGTACACATTTAATTTCATTTTGAACATTTCTTCACCTTCAAGAAAAGGAGCCGCGTCAACCATGATTTCATTCCAAATGCAATAACTATGAATCAAAAGGTGTGAGTGATATAGAGATGAAATACTGATCATACAATACAATAGAGAGAGAGAGACAGGGCATTGACTCTGTTTCTGAAAAGCCTAAATAATAGACAGCAAAAACTTTCGCAAAATTGCGCACCCTCATTACTCATGACATGGCAGTGACGATATGGAAGATGTTGAATGTTCAACTTGTAATTATGCTAACACACTATTCGTCAACTACTACTACTACATGGAGTGGACCTTTTTTTTATTTCTTCTTTAAGAGTTAGTTAACTCTCCATTATTGTACACTATCTAGTGTATAGTTGCTCCTAATTGTTATCAAATATGAATGTCAGATTCGCTTATTATGCTCATCTCATACTAGTCCAATATTTCACAGAGAATTGACTTATATATCAAACTTTTATATCAAATATATTGTATAAAAATGCATAAAAAAATTTGTATTGCGTACATCAAGCCGGTAGAATTTTAATCAGTTTGCGGTGTTCCTATTGTACAGAGACAATGTATGCCAATTCAGGACACACGTTTATTTTTGCAACAAGAAAAAAATATATATAAAGTTGACGTACCTGACCTTTATAATTTATACAGTAAATTTTTATTTTATATTTATAAGTTTTTATATTGTAAGATGCAGATAACGGTAAAAAAATGATCACGAAAAATGTCAATTTAGAACAATTTATACACAGTCAATTCTACAAAAGGTGTGCAAGTTACAAGTAATAAAATGATAGAGAATTCTTTTTAACTTATGGATGAAAAAATTCATTGACTCAAATGTTGGAAGAAAAAAAAATTATAATAATATTGTAGTTAAAATATTTTTTTTTATAATAAAAAAAATGTAGCTCAATTCTTTGAGTACATGTTTTTCGACATTGTAATCTTTCCTTCATTAACCATTAATACATATATGTATGGCTGCCTCTTGAACATTAAAAAACATTTTACCAGATCATAATATAAGAGTGAAAACTTGTTCAACAACTTATTCTCGTGAGTTGCCGATTATACATTGACACCGTGCGCGAGATACTGTGATTCTGCTAGTCAAAAAAAAATATAATGTACATTTAAAAAATAATAATAATAAAGTAACAAGGTGAGTTACGAAAATCTTATTTCTTTTTTTTCAAAAAATAATAAAGAGTCCATATGAAACATTTATGCCATTGTCTGAAACAGTCAAGTCTGACAGATGACAATGTACATATGCAGTGGAAATGATATGGAAATGTCTTGACTTTTTTTTTAAAAAAAAATTCATTTTCTCTCAACAAAAGAGAGATATGATTGTCAAAGCTCTCATTCATCTTTTATGAAGTACAAGTTGACGCACGTTTCACATGATTAATAACAAATGGTGGTAGAGACCAAGAAGAAAAAAGATGAAAAGATGAAGAATAACTGTTTTATGGTGAAAAAAGTCAAGTTCGAGATTCATCACTTATCTCCCCACAAATGTGTGCTTGTCATATTTGTTTGCAAGTATATAACCCTCACCCCAAACAAAAATTAGTTGACAAAAACTCATGTCTTTCATGGTTTCATGAGCTTGTGCCAGTGCCACACACATTGTCTATTTTCTAATAGAATATTCATTTAAGAGAAGGGGAGGGGTAGACGGAAGACGCTTTTAAATGGATGATGAACATTTTAAATATGTCATACTGTCGGTAGTTAAATGACTGATTTTTTTGCGATATTGCGTAACTTTCTAAGTGAATAAAAAACTAGATGAATTCAATTATATCCACATTTAATGTTTTTTCCCCCTATCTGTATGTACTTGTACAGATTACAGACCAAGTCTACCGTGTAGTCAACGTAATTTAGCGTATCACCCTCACTAATAATTTGTCACAAAAAGTAAAGACAATTTGAATACGCATTTGAAAATAAATCAAGTCAACCGTTAAACCAATAGTTTGAAATTGTCAAACAAATGTTTAATGTACGTCTACAGACACGTATTGTGCACTTTGAAATGTAAAATTGTCTGTGGTTCTAACAATAAATGTGCAGTACACATAGTTACAAAGAATATAGGACAAAATTGAAGCAAATTTAAATTTTTGATAAAAATCCCATCATTACAAAATTAATTTTTGATTTTCTTGCTCAATATTTTCAATCCATTATTTATTATAAAAAAATATAAATTAAAAAGTGATATCATGTTAATTAATTAACGTCTAGACTTGTCAGACTTGCTTGTATCTCTCAATCAGTTATAAGAGAAAATACAAAAATTATTTTTTGCCTCTAGCCATATGAATATCAAAATTTTGCAAAATCATTGTGAGACATTTTCTCATTTTCGCCTGTAATTTTTCTTTATACAATTTTTCCAAAAAGTCTAGAGACTTTAGTAAGAGTAAAAAAGATGTGCATAAATTTGAGTATTAGAATTTTGTAAAAAGAAATAAAATTCAAATAGACCAACCACGATGAAACTTGTTTCAAATGCTTTGCATATATATAGGTTGGGCTTGTGTGTGTAAGTCTAAAGTCTGATGTTAAGTTTGTGATTTAAACAAGTTGATTATTTTACAAGAGAAAGTGTAAGGAAGTCCTGGTTCCTTTCATAGATTTAGCTAACAATCATCATCATCATAATATTCATTTTATGTGATGTACACATGCTCACAATACTAATGTGGTGGCATCATGTATGTAGATATAAGGAATATTACCTTATGTACATTTACATATACCATAAATATCAACATGATATGTATTTTAATATACTCTCAACAATAAAATTTACCACAACAATAAACCTCTCTGTATCTCACTTTCCCCTCGGTCGAGAGAATCACCGATTTACCTTATAAATTTACATGAATAAAATTAAAATTTAGTGAATAAGTCTTCAAACTTTTGGTTTAATGCATCAGTTCAGCTTCTTATACTCTATGAGCCTTATCCAAAATAAAATTGATGTTTCTTTTTTTACTGTGTACAGTCCAAACCACTACATTTTAAATTTAACTTGCCTCCACCCAATGTAAAGAATGCAAAATTGTAATCTTTTTGTATTTTAGTATAAAATACTATGCAAATTTTACATTCTAGAATGAATTAAACATGCAATTCAAAAAATGAGCTACTGAGAATGGTAAAATTTTAATTTTTAACTACAGATCCGCCTGACCATGTCAAAATAAAAGCTACTGTTGACTGTAGCCATTCTTTTTTGAGAAAATTGACGTAAACATGTTCATTTAGACACAACATTTATTTTAATACAGAGGATGAGGTTTTAGCAAATAATAAATCTTTTTCTGTAATTTGACAACAAATATTACTACAGATGCTTGTTTGTATGGTGAAAGTCCAATGTCAAAGACTTGACGAGAGACGTAAAATTGTCATTAATTTTACAGTAACAAAAAAAAAATATATCCCATGAAAATTCTTAGTTCATCTGTCAAGATTCAAATTAACTATAGAAATAACCATTCTTTTATTAGTTTATTTTGACAATTCTTTTGTATTCCCCTTGTCTAATCATTTGAGAGACTACAGGTAATTTTTGATGTCTATATTTACAAAAATGAGACTTCTAATGAGTTAAATTGCTGTCTAGAAAGTTTTTAAATTTAGACTAAACCGAATTCGGAATATCAAATATTGCTAAATTCGCCATGTAATGAATATTAATGTTACATCCTTACAGATACAAAACAAATACATGATGGATCGATTTAAGTGAAATGCTTTTAGTTTTAGAGAGAGAGAAATTTAAATTATTGCATGTAGTCTATCCTTGTGCCCCTCTTCCCACTATTGACAGGAGTGAGACAGGCAATTTATTGTGGTGGAGGCACAAGTGACAAGGTTTAATATGAGACTGTGAGGAGAACAAACAGACCATTTATTATGGATTGGACAGAATAGACATGCACAAAGACAAGGAAATTAAAGATTCTCAAGAAAATCACCATGAGGAATGCAATAGCCAAGCAATAGCTTGAGCAATTAATATAAAGTAACAATAAAAGTACTACTAATAAAATAGCATAAAGTAGAGTCTTGGGAAGCCAAACCACTTGCTTGGCAGAATATTTGTATGGCAGTGTATAAAAGGGGTATTGTAATGTTTTGTACATAAATAGCATGACATATATTCTTCACTCTGCATCGCCTCACGTTTTTCCCATAACCCACAATGAAAATTCAGAAGCCGACAAATAACACAAACAGCTCAGTAATAATAAGGGCACGAATGTTAAAGAAGCCTCATTTTTATTTAAACGGTGAACTACACACACAAATTCCTCCTTTTGATTCTCATCACTAATAAAACATTGTTAATGTAATGAAATCAAATAATTTTTGTCGTCTTGTCGAATCCTACAATGTCCCATTTATTATTCCCTAATCCAGGATGTCATATATGTGAACATTTCTCATTTGTATTCTTCTAAAAACGTTTTAAATTATGAATCATAGTCAAATAAATTCTTATTCTTATTCTCTGAGCTTGTGGAGTCAGAGTTGGAGTACCAAGATCCTGTTTCTTGTATTTAAAATGACAAACATGATAGAGACAATTTAATCTCTTGGATATTTATGGACTTTACATGGCACTGACAACTGACACTGTACATCATAACAAAATAAATAAAAGCTTGTGCTGTTTAACTTTAACTGTTAATAATAAATAAAGATAGTGAATTTGAAAGATTAAAATGACTAAATTTAATTTTAATTTTAATTATTACTAAATATTTTGTAAAATTTAAATTAAAAATGTTTTTAAATTACCTTGTAAATAGATCCTCAATAATAATTTTTTTAAAAGTTTTCCAGGGAAAAGAAGAATTTTTTTTGACAATAAACTTCGGCTTGTACAACTCCAAAATTTCCACACACTCTGTCAGTGGGGGTACACAAGTGTAAAAAAAGTCACTGAATTGTCAACGAAAAGGAATAAATAGTTTGATAGTCAATGGATGGATTGTAAATAATTCTGTTGCTAAATCCATGTAGAACGATTCAATTGTATAATATTTTTTTCAAATATTTTTTTTGTCTACACACAAAATTGAAATTAAATTTTTTTTATGATTGTCTTCAACAAATATTACTTGCACTCTACAAACTTCCGGATTCAGTTATTTAAGAGGCAAAAAAAATAAATTCGTACACACAACAACAACACACACTGGTTAAAACAAGTATTAATATTTGAATGGAATTTAGACGGGGGGCACTTGTGTAGACTGTAGACGGTTTTTGAAATATTATTTTTGTGATATATTTATATATATATAATTTAAAATAGGTGCAGCTGTATTAAGTACGACATTTGAGGAACCCAAAGGTTTGAGGAGGGGGGAAGCTGTGTACATGGAAACAATTATGTATAGTACATAGTATCGGTAAAATAGGAACGACGAACCCAAAGGAACAACAACAAAAAAATTTTTTTGAACAAACTTCTTGTTCTTTGAACGAAGCTTTTAAGACATTGTGTGTAGAATAATAATAATATATAATAAAAGTATATATATATTACTAGGTCCTCTATATTTCTCTCCTCACTTGACTAACCTAACAGTTTGTTCCTATTTTTAGGGTCGAGTTATTTATGTCGTATTTATCGTTCTATTCAAAAAGTCGTCGCACAGTGTTTTTATTCCACTACTAACTATTCAGCTATATTTTCAGCTAGTTGGTTGACACTACCAGGTCTCAAATTGATGCCACTGACGACGATGCCACGGTTTTATTGCACATCCTTTTTTCTCTCTCTCTCCCTTCCTTTTCGTCGGTTTGAAAACAACGGTGATGATGATTAACAAAACACCAAGGTTGATTTCTTGATACCCAGATAAATCCTGTAAAAAAACATTGTTTTACTTGTTGAAATTTTATCATGAGATTAATTAAAATAAGATTCTTCCTTAACTACCAATAAATACATATTAATTTTTTATAATTATACAATTTGTCCAGCAGAGAATTTTTCGGACTTTTTCAATCATGAGGAATGGGAAACATTGCCCAATCTTCCCTTACTCAAAAGATTCTCAACCTTCCCGTGGACACACTGTACATATTTTCATAAATCATTGTTAAAAAAGGCATTGCCTTAAACTTGAATCAAGTTTTTTTCTCTCTTTTTCTAATATTTTTCAATGAATTATAATAATAGTATACTTTTCATGATAAAAATTAATTACAATACAATAAGAATGAGAATGAGACTATGTCTATAATAAATCACAGTAGAGGACAAGAAGAAGAAGTAGAAAAAAAAATCAAAACTCAATTCTCATCCACAAACATAAACAATAATAAATAATATTGTAAAATACAAGAAAACAAGAAAAACATGTGGACATGTGATAGTAGAGGGAAAATAAATGATGGATTCACACCTGTGTTGACACCGGATTTCCTAATCAAAGAACAGAACAATGTTTTGATATTTCACACACAGAGAATGAGGAACAGGCACAAAGCAAGAACACATTTCAGAATTATTTATTATTATTTTCTTTCTCTGATTTTAATTCAATTTTGTATTGTTTTCCTCCTCCTTGAAGGGAAATCCAACAAGAAACAATGATGAACTTGGCCTTTTTTAAATTAAACAATTTTTCACAATTTATTTTTCAATTAAATCCACGTTTTCTTAATCCCAGTAAATCCAAATCCAATCAATGGCACCTTTTTTTCCAAAAAACGAACACTTGTTTGAAATCCTCCAAATATACAACACAAAATACACTTTGAATATTAATACGGTCACGGTACTCGGTCGAACGCACGTGTGTGTGCCGGATAAAACAAGTTGATCAAAAAAAAATTTATATGAAACTAGAAATCAGCTGATTCCCTCCAGGTCTTTGACTATGAGTCTGGACAAAAAACTGGATAATAATAAAAAAAAGAATAATTAATTGATGGGGCACACGGAAAGTAGTTATTATTATTAGTATTCTTTTTTCAGTGAACTACTGTTAGTCAGTAGTGGATAGAGTGATGTAAATGGAAGAATGAGGAGGCAAGAGAGGATTGTTGGTTGAGAGAGAAACAACAACAATAAGATGAGGAGTAGGGGCACTGACAAGCTTCAGAGGGAAAAAATGGGTTCTGCAACATGAAAAAGTTGACAAATAAATCCCCCTGAGAGATGCAATTGTGAGAAAAATGAGGTCTCTAGGATGATTGCGTGGATATACAATGTGGTTGTATATCTTCATAGATGAAAGAATGCATGTATACAGTTAAATTCTGGTTCAGAGACACTCTACCTGTAGCTGCAATATAACACATTATATTTTTCTCATATAGAAAATACTTGAGAAATACTGTTTGTCTACTACAATATATTATTCTTATACGCATACAGTATAGGAGGAAACCTGAAGTTGAAGAGAAGCATTTACCTGAGAATTATTAGTCAAGTTGAAGAGAACCAAGGAAAATATTGTGTTGGATACTATCTCAGCTTGATTCCATTCGTCTCATCTGTTGCGAATCCAAACCCTCATGTATATTTTGTATACATATATATGTATATATTTCACGTTTAATCTTTATATGGGGGTATTCAAGCAAAATTTTTGCATTCTGCAAATCATTCATGGTCAGACTTGCCACTATGTACCCACAGTTTATATGGAAAAAATAAATAACCTCATTATATAGGACCACTATACAAATCAAATATATATCAGAGAGAGACTATTTAGTTTAGTATATAATCATTGGCATAAATGTAGCAACAGACAGTACGGATTTTGTTGTTTTACTCCTCTGTCCTCATGCAAAAAAATGTAAATTTTTCATACACAGATTACACAAATTAAGTAAGAATATAATATCTAGATTGTAATGTATAATCTCTTTGTGTGATCTATAGTTATCTCCAATTTTTTTTAGTCAATATTCATGTTACTGTATAATCTCATAAAATTATAATTACAGTTGACAATTTATTCTTTTTTTACTGTAAAATAAAGGCAAACCCCAAAATAGACAATAATTAATTGATACTTAAATTTTTTTAAGTACCTTTATAATTTAAATGTTTTGGCCATTAATATGTATAGAGTTGCGTCTGATTTATTCTGAATAATTATGACCATACGGATCCTTTTCTGTAGTGTGTCGTAAGGAGACAAAGCATTTTTTTTAAATGTGTTTCTTGAAAAAAGTGCATTTCATTGAAAGGTACATTAAGTCACACACATAAGTTATCGACCCCCATTGATATTATACACACAGTTAAAACAGTCTCTCTTTTTCTCTGTCTCATTTTGTACTTACAAAAAGTGAATCTCTTTTTTGAAACTTGTAAATAATAATCAAGCATTAATGTGTTTAATTCTTATTTATCATAATAAACTGTAAGGCGATGAACATTTTTATTATTATTATTATTATTTCTTTCAAGTTGACTAGTGTTTTGTTTACAAATTAGCTTGCATTTTCTCTCTTTGCAAACTTGCACTGGGCACTGTATGAAAATGAGACATGAGTACACCAATTATTGCAATTTTTTTACATGCCTTTACAAATAGAAAAAAAAGCTTTTTTGCAAACATTTTGTAATTCATTTTGTAATTATTATTATTTAGTTGATAATTATTTCCATATGTACTCAAAAATAATCAATTTTATAAGTCAAAAACTTGCCTCATGGTCCATCTCGCACTGTCTTCAGTTTTGTGTACAGATAATAATGAACCATTAGTGGTCAATAAAACTTTTTCACCGACAAATTCCCGACTACACTCCCTAATTTCTCGTGACACTTTTTTAAAGACTTGTCAGACAAATTGAGTTATTTGATAAGGCCATAAGGTAAATTCTTTACTTAAATATGCTTAAGATATGAGACAAACAGCTTATGTAGGAAAACAATTTAAGCTTTTTCTATTGTATTGACACACTGGGAGTTCCCTCGATATTAATCTGAATAAATACCTTTGCTAGACTGACATTAGGTTCACATTGAATTGCGTGTGTTTGGTAATGGTAATAGGCCAAACATAATTCCACATTGCTCTACATGTCACACAAAATTGACTGGGGATAGATTCAGATACAATATGGACATTGTCCATTAAACAAACGAAACAGAAGCATTAATATGAATTATATAGCCTTTTCATACATTTCGTCCCATTATACAAATGCCACAAAGCTTGTAGTTAAGTACCAGTCATAATTTCGTTATGACTTTCAACTTGACAAGCATAAGATACTCATATGTTGATGTATCAGTAAACTTCCACTCCATTTCCATTTATGTTCAATTGTAACAGACAATGTCTGTTGTAGATAGAGTACAGAATTATCAATATGTCGTACAAAATATTTAATAACTAATTTGAAACTCTGACTAGGTTTATGTACTGTATTAAATTCTTCACAAATCACTAGCCGGTTACTAGCCGGTTACTTTAAGTACGGGAGACAAATATGTCTCAAGTTCCCTGAGACAACGGGGCAATGTTTCCCGAAACATGTCCTTCAAAGCTTTCTTACATTTCCCCGAGTAAAACATTCGGGGTTTTCGGTGGCAATCGATGAGACCATGTGGTAGACGGTGTGACCTAGATGTTGAAAGAGAGAACCTTGAATGTAGAATAATTCCTCATTTCTTGCAACTCTTCCTTGACAGTGTAAAATAGAGTTTATTTTTATTAACAAAAATAAAAAAATGGGATTTAATCGTAAAACCCTCAACTACCCTACTTTATTTTATTGTGGTAGTAGTAATTGGAGCATCATTGATAATTATACACGAGTTATTTTATGATTAGTAAATTTTTATTTAGTGGATTCAATTTGCATTTTCAAGTACATAAGGGAGGGAAAACTCGGACATGTGCAAATTTTAGCCAGTTTCACTTTTTTTGCCGGCTTGCATTTTCTTGCAAAATTACTTCTGTCTTCTTGCATTATAATAATTACGACACTTAAGTTTTAAATATCATCCACTCGGACTGGAGTATCGTTTCCCCTTTTTTTTTTGAAGAAATAGTGACTACGACATTACTCGGTTCAATAGCTATTGGCCCACACCGATTCGGAAAATTGTATTGGTCATCCAAGGTTGTTGAACATCCTTGATAAAGAATGACGACAAGGTTTATATTTTAAGAATTATTAAGTTTGCAAAGGAGAAGACTTACGTAGTGAACGTGTGTCAAGTTCATTAAAAGTGACATTAAAATAGTTTTCCAAAAGGATGAAGATATGGTGTTTCATAAACTTCCAGAATCCCCGTACCTTAAATCAAATTGCCTTTCAAGACTATTTTTCTGGTAAATAAGTCTAATATTTTTTCTATTTATTCATTTATTGAAATATTTATTTATTTAGTGTTTATTATTTATTGTTAAAATGAATATTTGTGGTGCACAAGTTTGATTTATTTTTACGGAAATAATGGCAATAATTTTTACTGAAGTAAATCATTTGCCATAAATGGTGTAAAAAATCGGCTTTAAGTATATCGTGCAAGTATGGGTCAGTAGTGCAATAGTGTGGGCACGTGGATCCCGATCGATATCGTTCCAGTTTGTGTAAGGGAAAAATGCATAAAATTGAAAAAATCAATGCGTTCCTGCTACATGAAATTCACATTTACGAAAGGAAATATAATTATGAATCTGTCTTTGTTTCTTACATTAGAAACACAAGTTGTAATTGCCTTGATTTTGAGTTAATTATGGTTAAAAAGTCTTTTCTTTAATGATTATAGGTGGCTTAATCCATTTTTTTGTGCTGGCTACAAAAGAGACCTGAATTTAACAGATTTGTATGAAGCAACTCCAGAAGATCAATCTGCTCAGGTTAATTTTATTATTTAGTTAAAGAGTCAATTTCATGAGACAAGTAAAACATCTCTACGTAGACAATTTCCGTGGACTAATAATTAATTAAAACTTAATTTATTGTAATACAGCTCGGCAAATTACTAGCAGTTCAATGGACCAGGGAACTTGAAAGATGTCAAAAGCTTAATGCAAAAAATGGAGCGTCAGAAAAAGAAAAAGGAACTAGTCATAAAAAATTAGTGAAGCCGAGTTTAGGACGTGCGATATCAAAAGTGTTTTTGAAACAATATATGATTGTTGGAATTTTCGCTTTCGTTGAAGAATGCCTTATAAGGTAAATTGATTAATTTTTGCAATGTACGTATATAAATCAGACTTGGGATTATTTAATGTGATTCTTCTCGTTTAGAATACTTCAACCCCTAGTACTGGGTCAACTAATAAGATATTTTACTCTGAGGGATCAATATGAGGCCTATGTCGGTTGGTTACTTGCTCTTGCTTTATGGGCAACGGCAGCAGCCTACGTCTTTACCCATCATCCGTTTTTCTTCGGTTAGTTAAATTTTGAAAAATCAAAAACTGTTACTAATTCGGTCTTGCAGTAGCTTTTAAATTATTTTTTGTTCTATCTTTCAACAGGTGTTACACACATTGGCATGCAAGTACGGGTTGCTTGTTGTGCCCTTGTGTACAGAAAAGTAAGAAATTTTTCAATTTCAAAGCATTAAGTAATAATAAATTACTAGTTAAACACTGACTAAAAAATAATTTTTTTTCAGTCTGTTAAGTTGAGTCAATTTGCCCTTCAAAAGACTGCTATTGGACAGCTGGTAAATTTGCTGTCAAATGATGTCAATCGTTTCGATCAGACCACGGTATTTATTATGCTTTCTAGTCATGGCACTTATACTAATGAAATCTAACGAGTTTGAGAGATTTAAACTGGGACTGTTTTTCAGATATTTCTTCACTACTTATGGATTGGACCAATTCAAACTGCAATAGTAATTTTTCATCTTTCACTAAACTAGTCGTAATTTTAAATTTTATTTTTCTTACATTTTACTTGACTTTACAGGTAACCACAATACTTTGGTTGTACTTTGGACCATCTTGTATTATTGGATTAGTCATTTTGATTTTATTTGTACCCTTTCAAGGTAGCTACTGTACCATTAAGCTTCAACGTTGTACTCATTTTCACTACACAACTATGCAAATTTCTTGAAAAAATTATTATTCTCTGTTTTCTTGTAATAGCTATGGTTGGAAAGAAGTTTTCGGCTTTACGTCAAAACACAGCAATCAGAACTGACAAAAGGATTAGAATAATGCATGAAATTGTCAATGGCATTAGGGTCATCAAAATGTACACTTGGGAAAAACCATTCTCTACATTAGTTGGAAATGCCAGAGTGTAAGTGTCAATCATAATAATTGTGTATTGATTTTTGTAGTCAATTAAGAAATATTTAAAAAAAATTATTTGGCAATATCATTTGTTATTTAGAGATGAAGTCAATTATATCAGAAAGACGTCAAATCTTCGGGGTAAAACCTACTTTATCTAATCTTTTTAATTGATCAACTTTAATTTTGTCTCTTTTTTCTTTTATCCAGCTCTGAACATGACGTTATTCCTCACCTCATCAAAAATCATTGTGTTTGTAACCCTACTTGTGTATGTTTTAACGGGACATGGACTCACAGCTGAGCTGGTTATTAAATATTTATTACAACTTGTTGCAAAAATTCCATTCAAGAGTATACAAAATACAAGTTTAATTAATGCTGAATCAATTTAAACTAAACTACAATTTTATTATGACAATATACAGGTCTTCGTCACTTTAGCACTGTACAATAATGTTCGTCTTGTGATGACTTTATTCTTTCCAAGTGGTGTTGCTCAATTAGCAGAAGCGCAAGTGTCAATTAAACGACTGGAGGTAAGTTTTATTTTCTGAATTTTAGCCCCCCACAATTAAAATCTCCAATCACACTGTGTGATTCACACATGTATTTTTTTCTACGGCAGGATTTTCTGTTACTGGAAGAACGAGAAGTTGTCAAGCAACTGGATGATGACACTTTCGACTCCATCACTCCAAATGGCTTACCAAATATTGGTGTCGTTGTCAAAGATGTCACTGCAAAATGGAGTTCTGACAAGGAGGAAAATACACTGATAAATATTAATCTGTCAGTTTCAGAAGGGAAAATTCTAGGCATTGTTGGCTCTGTCGGATCTGGAAAAGTAGGCTACTATTTTTAAATTATATTTTATTAATACTTTGGTCAATTTTGTACAAGGTCCATTGATTAAATTTAAATGTGTCATTTATTCTTGATAGGGATCAGTGTTACACACAATTTTAAGAGAGCTACCAGTCTCAAAAGGAACCATAGAAGTACATGGACAAATTGCGTATGCAGGTAATTTTCTAGTTAATCCTATTATTCTTTACTCTTTAAGTATTAGTTATAATAAACAAGAGTTCTAATTTTATAAAAAAAAACTCTTTTCACAATAAAAGCACAAGAAGCTTGGTTATTTCAAGGAAGTGTAAAAGATAATATCCTGTTTGGAAGACCTTACGAAAAAAATTGGTACAATGAGGTCATTCAAGCCTGTGCTTTACAAGATGATTTGAAACTATTACCTTTTGGTGAGAATACTCTTGTTGGTGATCGAGGAGCCTTACTTTCAGGAGGTAAAACTGCTTTACATATTCTTTCTAACTTGAGCAGCTTGTAATTTTGTCTCTGTTTTAATTTTTTCAGGACAAAAAGCGAGGGTTACTTTAGCGAGGTTCTTACAATTATTTTTCTATTGTACACATATTTATTACACTTTTAAAATACTTGCTACATGGAATGATTTTTTTGTAAAAAATTGTACAGAGCGGCATATGCAAATTCTGACATTTATTTATTGGATGACCCCTTGTCAGCAGTGGACGCAAATGTTGGACAACATTTATTTTTTAAATGTTTAAATGGACTTCTTTCTAAAAAAGCACGTATTCTTGTAACTCATCAGCTTCAATTTTTGAAACATGTTGACTACGTCATCATTCTGGAAAATGGTAAGCAGTGAATATGTTTCAATTTCTGTCATGTTCATTGATGACATGGCTCGATACAACTTAAAGTAAGTTCATTGGCTGTTCAAATATTTTAGGAAGAATACAAGCTGAAGGGACTTATTCGGATCTAGAAAAGAGGGGTATTAATTTCGATCAGATGAACGAATCATTCAAAGTAGCCAGTCATACAGCCAGTATTCATACAACTAGTGTTCATTCGACACCAGTACATTATTCCGAGCCTATGATTGTAAAGTCAGCATCAATAACATCCAAAAATTCTCGAAAATATGCATCACCAGCTTTGATGAATGTAGTCAGTGAATTTGGAGATGATGAGATGGCAACTTCAGGTCAGAATCTTTACAAAAAATAGTATTCACTAAATAGTATTTAGTGAATACTATTTAGTGTATCCACAAGAGTACTAGTAAAACTGGATAATTTTTTTTTACTCAAAACTACAGGTCATAGATATGTTCCAAATGTTTTTGAAATGGATGATATGGAAGAAGTTCCTCTAGACTCAACAAGTCCTAGAAAATCGCTAGTCATTACGGAAGAAGCTGAAAAGTTGCAAGTAGAAACAGAAGAAGTTCAAGCAAAAGGAAATGTGTCATTTAAACTTTATTTGAAGTATTTTCGGGCTGGCTCTAATTGTTTTACTTTCTTTCTTTTGATCCTAATGAATATCATTTCTCAAATTTTCTTTACTGGCTCTGACTACTGGCTAAGTGTGTGGTAAGTTTTTTTTGGAAAATATGCAGCTCAATAATTACTTACCATACACTTTTTTCTCAAAAACAATAATAATAAATAATTTATTGTAGGACCAAAGCAGAAGAGTTGAAGCACAAGAAAATCAAAGTACACACAAATAAAAGTGATCCCTGGTACCTTTTTTACAATAGCAGAGATTTTCAACTATATGGATATGCCGTCGTTGTAACAATAGTCTTTTTTACATCTTGGGCTAGAACTGTCCTATTTTTTCATTTGTGTATGAAATCATCTGTCAATTTGCACAAGAATATGTTTGAAGGAATTATACGAGCTCCAATGTTGTTTTTTGAAACAAATGCATCAGGTATAAAAGAAAGAAATAATAACATTAATTTATAATTTTATTTTCCATACATTATGATTAGTAATCATTTTTGAATTAATTTTTTTAGGTAGAATTTTAAATCGGTTCAGTAAAGACATGGGACAAATAGATGATTCCTTACCACCAACATTTTTTGATGCCTTTGCTGTAAGAAAACTGCTCAATTTGTGATTTTTGGATGGCTACAAGTGTAGTCTCGTTTTAAAAAAATTAATTGCAATTTGTCTACTTAACCTATATATTGAATTTAATTAAATTGTTTACAGATTTTTCTAAATATAATTGGAATTATAGTCATCATTGCATTCATCAATCCCATTCTATTGGTTCCTGCCTTTTTTCTTTTCATCATATTTTATTTTCTACGAAAAGTGTACATGCTTACTGCGAGGTCGGTAAAACGCCTGGAGGGAATTGGTAAGTTTATTTTAGACAGTATTGATACATTCGTTATATTTAATACGATTTACTTTCTTTTTCAGCACGTAGTCCAGTATTTTCTCATCTAAGTAAGATTACTATTTTAAAATGTATAAAAATTATTTTATTTCAAGTGATTCATTTTAATTTTTTTCTTTGTTTAACCTTAATTTGCGTAGGCACTTCACTGTACGGAATTACAACTATTCGGGCTTTTGGAACTGAAGAAGAATTTATCCGGCAATTTGATCAACATCAGGATCTTCATACAGCGACTTGGTATTTATTTTTAGGTAAGAAATAACCTTTTATTTATAATTACCTTTCACTCACGGCAGCATAATAAAAATGTCTCAATTTTACATAAATAATGATTATTTTGTCGCAGCTACCACGAGATGGTTTGGAATTTGGTTAGATCATACGAGTGTTCTCTTCATTGGAATCGTAGCCTGTAGTTTCATGTTTATGACAAGTAGTAAGTATTTTATTTTATCTTTTTCAGTAATGGCGCAAACTGTTTCTCATCCACGTTTTATTTTCTTAGGTGGGGCTGAGGTTGGTTTAGCAGTTTCTTCAGTGTTACTGCTCACAGGTACAAGACTAAGATGAAAATAATATTTAAAATGAACCCTTCATACAATAATGTCCACAATATGTTCCATTTTTAAGGAATGTTACAATGGGGTATAAGACAAGCAGCTGAAGTTGAAAATCAGATGGTGTCAGGTGTTGAATTTTTTTAGTTCCATTTGGAAAAACAATTTTCATTTTCATATGTACATACTTATATTTGATTATTTTTTATCTCAAGTTGAACGTATCATGGACTATTCGGAACTAACATCTGAAGCAGCTTTAATATCTACCAAAGGTTTCTAATAGAACATTTTGTTTTGATACTACGGATTACGTATTGACTATGATGATTCATATCTCAAAAACTGAAAAAAATATTTTTTGTTGCAGATAAAATGCCTCCAAAGGATTGGCCAAAAGAAGGACAGATTAATTTCCAACAAGTTTGTCTTCAGTATGGAGATCATTCAGTTCTGACAGATGTTACATTTTCAGTGAAAGCATCTGAAAAAGTAATTTAATTTAATTATTTACTCTGGATTATTTGCTCGATGGTACTTACGATTAATGATTTCTTTTTTACCAGATTGGGGTTGTAGGCAGGACAGGAGCAGGTATTTTAATTGGATATCAAAACATATTTAAAAAATGTGCTCATCATTTTGAAAATACAGTATGTAAAGTATGTTTCTTTGATGTTTTTAAAATAGGAAAAAGTAGTCTCATATCTGTTCTTTTTCGAATTACTGAGCCAACTGGGACTATCATTATAGATGACATCAATGTGGGTCAAATAGGGCTTCATGATTTGAGATCCAAAATTTCTATAATACCCCAGGAGCCAGTTTTATTTGGCGGATCACTGAGAAAGAATTTAGACCCATTTGAGAGTTTTTCTGACAAGGATATTTGGAACGCACTAGAAGAGTCACATTTAGCTGTTCTTGTAAGACAATTCCCAATGGGTTTAAATGCCGAGGTAATAATTAAGCAGTATTCTTAAATTTTTTTAGATAATTTTTATTTTATTTTACCAGTGATAATTATGCATTTGTCTTAGGTGTCTGAAGCAGGCGCAAATTTTAGTATTGGACAACGTCAACTAATTTGCTTGGCTAGAGCAATTTTAAGAAATAATAAAATTCTCGTTCTTGATGAAGCCACTGCCAACGTCGATCTTGGGTAAACTGATTATTAATTCGTACAGTTCAATATAAATTTTTAATAACTTTTTAAGTAACACACCTCACTTCTTTTCTAGGACGGATTCACTCATTCAAAAAACATTACAAACAAAATTTAAAGACTGTACAGTTCTTACAGTTGCTCATCGTCTTAACACTGTCATTGCCTCTGACAAAATTTTGGTATTAGATGCTGGAAGAATTATGGTGAGTTATATGCAACAAATATACAAGGACATGAGCTGAAGAAATAAATGCTTATTAAATTAGTTAAATTTAACTTTTAGGAATACGATGAGCCATATAAACTATTGCAAGAGAATGGTGTTTTACATGACCTAGTTGAACAAACTGGAAAAGACACAGCAAATGAATTGTTTAAACAGGCGAAAATGGTAAATATTATCAGCACATTATTTTGACAAAAGTACTCAAGGGATGACACTAATTATTTTTAAATTCGTAGGCTCATGACAGACATGAAGAGAATCAGCAATCAGGGTCTCAATAAAACTCAAGGATCATTTGTGCTGCTACATTACTTAATTACAATGTCATGATGAATATAAAATGACATCTGAACTTTAATTTTACTTAAAAAAAATTTAGTTAACTTTGTTATTATAATATTTTATGTTATTTCTTATACAATAGACTTTAAATATTATTTTGTTATGAAATCATGAGTGTTGACTGTGATATTTTTGATGAATAAAATACTCACACCCTTTTGGATACTGTGAACAAAACGATCCTACGTCTCTTCATGTTCCAGATTGATATTGTCTCCAAATTTCTCATATAGATCTGCCTTTAATTTGTTCATTTCTGATTTTACTGAGGCAATTTCACCTTCTAAAGTTTTTATTTCCTCCTTCTTTGCTACAACTCTTTTAGCTAATTCTTCCTGTAAAGACAAAAACTAAGTAAGTACTTAAGGAACACGACAATAGTGATAAATTGTTGTACTCACACCAGCAGCATCCGGTTCATAGTGTATATAAGAGTCCCCAACAAGGATTGGAACTGGATCAGATAAAAGAACGATTTCTTGTTCAGCATCTTCAAGATTCTTTAAATCATTCT
The DNA here is from genome assembly GCA_034700945.1 of Arrhopalites spinosus. NCBI lineage: Eukaryota > Metazoa > Arthropoda > Collembola > Symphypleona > Arrhopalitidae > Arrhopalites > Arrhopalites spinosus. The sequence goes on from JAQIVZ010000306.1 coordinate 22,883, forward strand.
GTAAAAAAATGACACGCACAAATCAAATTAAGTTGCACAGTACTTAAAATAATGTTTGATAAAATGGCAGTAGGGAAAAAAGTGATTAATATTGAAATATGTACCTCTTTAGATTTTAATTCTTGTTCTAACTCTTCCATCCATCCATTTCGTACGGCAAACATGTTAATTTTTTTCTGTTGTTCCTGAGTAATGTGAACCTCATTGTCCTGCCGTTAGTAAATATCAAAGATTACATGTTAATTTCAGATTGTTTCGTACCGGTAATTTGACCAAATCAATACTTACGTTTGAAATAACGTTGGGATTCATTTTGCAAGCGAGTCCTTCAAGTACACTTGGTATTTAACACTTTTTTAGTTAACTTTTTTAACTTTTTCGTTCCTCGAAAACGGAGAGAATTTGGTTTGGGGTTGAGGCGAGTCCCAGGTCTGCCATCTGCTCGGTTGGTTCCCGTGACCCGACCAGTGGGCGTGCGAGCTCATTTCTGCCGTTTTCATTCACAGCATACAAAATCGAAAAATTCAGTTTCAGTTTTTCTCTGAATTTAAAGTTAAAGTCTCTTTTATAATTATATGTACCAATTTAAACCCTCTCAGAAATTAAACGTTCAAGTTGGCCAACAAGCTGAGGATATGGAAGTCGATGAATTTCTCAGTGCGGGCACTGGAATTCCCGTTGCCGGTGAAAACGGTAAGTCAAGTGTGTAGTTTCTTGTTAAAAGTACGTGTTTGTAAATAAATGTCTTGACTTGTTGTAAGTACATGGAATTTGGATGGTTTTTTGTCTTGTGATGTTGATTTGATGATTGACTGTTCATGTTCTCTCTTTCTTGTCATCATTCAGACATCATTAAAATGGATGAAGACGATGACGGAGCAGCAAGACCTGAAGCCACATTTACATTTACTGTTGAAAACGTCTCAAGGTTAAAGGTGACTTTTTTCAGGATTATTCAAACCGAAAACTTGTACAATTTGTACTTGTTTCATCAATTTTATTGTAAAACATTCGACTAATTTTTTTTATTTCATGAAATCGTCTGTCAATCTTCTAAAAAACCTCAAAGGAGCAAGTATTGTCACCGCCAACGTGAGTAAATAAATATTTATGACCCTTATTCCTTGTTCAAGTGTCCCTATATAAATGTATGTGACTGGCATGAGATTAATGTCAACATTGTCAACTTTGACATTTAGATACGTGAGAAACTTGCCATGGAGAATTATGGTGATGCCTCGAGCAGAACAAGGAGCCAGTCGAAATATGTCATTAGGATTTTTTCTACAATGTAAGATGCTAAATTTTAATTTTTTCATAATGATTCAAAGTATTTTGTATTTATGTAAAACATTTTTCAAGTATGACAATAACGTGTTCATCATAAAAAATCATCTTGTCCTTACTCAAAATCCACATAGGTAATGGTGAAGCAGAATCTTCGAGTTGGAATTGTAGTGCTGTGGCCACTTTACGTATACTCACACATAAGCCAGGGACCGAACCTTTTCAAAGAAAAATAAGTCACATATTTCATTGCAAGGAGAATGATTGGGGGTACTCTAATTTCTTGGATTGGACTACTTTAATGGACCCTTCAAAGGGTTTCATTAAGAATGACTCAATCACATTAGAAGTTGACGTCAAGGTGAAAACTAATCTCATTCTGAAATGTACCTGTAGTATGTGAGAACACTGTGAATATAGTCTTGATGCTTTAACATTGTTTTGTGCTCAATTTTTTTTTGCATGACGCAGCAAAAAAATAATTTTTAAACTTTTTGAAGTGTACAAATTTGGACTTTGTTTCTATTTTTATTTCATTTCTTTTTGTAAATTTGAACCTTATTTTATTATTTTTTGTCTGAACAACGTATAACGTTGAATTTTACTTTTGTCAAATTGTTTTTCTGTGTGTGTATTAATTTGGACTTAATGTAACCTTAAATGTTCTTTGCTTTTGACTGCACTTACTCATCATTACCTAAGTACTAATTTACTATTTCTTTACCTTGTAGATATTAAAAGTACTAATAAATAAATCATACTTTCTTTAAAAGCTAACCTTTTTAAATTTGTTTCCATCAGAGCGACCCTCCTCACGGAAATTCATGGGATTCAAAGAAGCATACGGGTTTTGTCGGTTTGAAAAATCAAGGTAATAATTCCATGAGTCATCCACATCTGAGACGTTCTATTACGTTCAACTTATAATTAAGAATAAAAAAGTCATTTATGAATTGTTTCAAGACTATGTAAACAACTTTTCATTCATTTCATTTCAGGGGCGACATGTTATATGAACTCATTGTTGCAGACCATGTTTTTTACAAATCAATTACGTAAAGCCGTATACAAGATGCCTACTGAAAGTGATGATTCAACCAAAAGTGTTGCATTAGCTCTACAGAGAGGTCAGACTTTATTTATTAAAAAAATTAAACTACAAATCACTGCTGCTTTGAAAAATTGGTGACAAAACTTAGTGTCAATTTATATTTGTTGTTCTTTTTAGTGTTTTATGAGTTGCAAACCTCTGACAAGCCTGTAGGTACTAAAAAATTAACTAGATCGTTTGGTTGGGAAACTTTGGACTCGTTCATGCAACAGTGAGTGAATCAATCATTTTAAATACATTATTGATAATCTCTCACCCATGCAATTTAAATCCTCAATATTGAATCCTAATTTTACTCATACAATTTTTCTCCTTATTTAAATAACTAGTGATGTTCAAGAATTTCTTCGCGTTTTGCTGGATAAACTTGAAAGCAAGGTAGTGCAAAGTTTTCATTTACCAAAATTTGTTTGTTTCACTCAAAGCCTTTGAGTCAAAGGGAGCGTATAATAATCGTTTGTTGCCTTGTTTTCTTTTAAAATAGATGAAGGGGACATGTGTTGAGGGGACGGTGCCGAAACTTTTTGAAGGAAAAATGATCTCATTTATTAAGTGTAAACATGTACAGTATGAGTCATCCAGGTAATTAACATATCAATGAATAGTACTACCAAAATAACACCTACTCTCATCATCGGTATTATTATCACATGGCCATTTACTCTACAAGAATAATTAATTATATCTATTTATACAATTACCTTCCAGATCCGAGACTTACTATGACATTCAATTGAACATTAAGAACAAGAGAGATATTTACGAGTCTTTCCAAGATTATGTGGCCACAGAAGTTTTGGATGGTAAGTGCATTTATGTTAACAAGCCTATCAAGTAATTATTTACTACAAAACGAAACATGTGTTGTAATTAATTAATTTGAAGTATGGTAAAAGTAATTACTAACAAATAATTGTATCATATACAATTAATTATATAGGTGTATATAGTATACCTACATATATCTCAAACAATTCATTTGATAGAAAAAATTAGAAATATATATTAATCAAGTTGATTGGGATCCTCTGTTGGATCATACTTCAAGGGATCCAGTTCCCAGGCGTAGTGTAAAGTCATCTTAGAATGTAGTAAAACAGCAGGAATATCACACAAATGTTCCAACTGTTGTCTTGTGTAATTCTGACCAATTATGAGACGATTAATGAGTCGAATTGGTTTGTCGGGTAATTTCTTGAGATCAATGTCAGTCCAGTTAGTCTTTATTGTTGAGTCAGGATATGGAGCTGAGAAATGTTTGAATGACCAGTTATTGAGATGAGCAAGTAGAAAGGCCAATATAAATTGACTTTCTGCAACCCGTAATGAATCATCGTTTGCCAATTTAACTGAAGAAGGAGGTAGAACGAGTGGAGCTTGAGCAGGGTTTTTTCGGGAGTTTTTTCTCAGTTGGTTTTTGGGTGTAGGAGCTGGAGCAGGTTTTGGATTATCATTTTTTTGTACATACATCAATTGAGTCTTAAACCATTTTAATTTTGGATGTTGAGCTTCCAACATTGACCAACTTGTACCACTTTTGCCATGTCTCCTTCTTTCTGCTCCACTACTCCCTATATAAATCTGAAATAAATCTGAGAATAATACATGGTAACAATGCTATTTTAATTAATTTACAAAATAAATATATGAGTATGTATACATATATATCTAAACTTACATAGATTTCATTCGGCATCTCTGCTGCATGCATGTAGACATGACCAATATTAGAGGAAGGAATAGCCCATGGTGTGTTGACCTCAGAATTAAAAGTCCATGTCAAAATGGCACCACGATCCAAAAGGCAAAAGTCAAGAGCAGATAGAGAGATACTCATGATCCAATGTAATTTTAAAACCCAAATTTACAATTTCAGTTTGTAATTCTTGATGGGAATTCAATAGAGGAGTCACTAATATATCGGCAAGCTGGAACGAGTATAAGTATGACGTGGAAGTTTGATTTTAGTCCCTTTTTATTTATTCTCGTTCCAGCTTGCCGATATATTAGTGACTCCTCTATTGAATTCCCATCAAGAATTACAAACTGAAATTGTAAATTTGAGTTTTAAAATTACATTGGATCATGAGTATCTCTCTCTATCTAACATATTATGTTTAGAGAGAAAGAGAGAGAGAACGTATAACTTACCTTGAAAGCGTTAATGGCACATGTAGCTCTTGGATCCCAATTACCCGACTTTTCAGTGGCCCAAGGTATGAGAGATTCCTCCACTTTCACAAGCTCAAATCCGTCCTTTTGTCTCAGTGACTGAGGGCAACCCTGCTCTGCCATTGTAGCACAGAAGTGAAATGAATTTGAGATTCTGGGGTCATTCTTTGCAAATTTCACTAAAATATTGCTCATAACTCGTCGATCGTTAATTAAAAAGTTCATCATGCGTACAATGACTGCACCCGATTCGGCTGGACTGTCCTCAGGAAATATAGTCAAGACATTTAGATTGGCTAAATCTTGAAAATAAGCGTACCCTCCTTGTGTACAATCTGGTGGTGGTTCATTTTTAATCTTGTCTTTGACTCCCAAGTGGTACAATTTACAACGAACACATTCATTAATTTTTATAAAGTGAATCCCACAGAGGTACACACTGATTTCTGAGTTGAGGGATATTGGTACATTCATAAATTATTTTTCCTAGTGTTGCTCTGGATTTTGTTCCCGTACAAGAGTGACAACATTCTCTGTCTTGGTTTGGGTTTCGTGAATAACATGCCTCACATCTCTCCTCTTCTGGAAGTAGCGATATAGAACAATCCAAATAATATAAAGTACAATTTATAATATTGACATGAAAATAGAGAGGAGGGGAAACAATTAAATAATACAAAATTGTACCTTAGTTAGATCCACAGGCTTGTCTTGTAACTCATATTTTGATGAAAAAAATCTGCCTTGTTTCTTAGTACTAAATTCATCATCATCGTCAATCTCAATTTCTTCTGGTTGAAAATTCTTCCCCGACACCTAAAACATAGTTATTTTCGTTAAATAATGATTAATGACAGTCAAATCTTAATTTTATGAGACGATAATGTAATATTTAATTGAATTAAAAGGTTGAAAATATGGGATTTACTTACCAGTTCGTACTTTTCTTTGATTTTCTCATATTCCCAAAACGACTTGTTGGTTTTGTCGAATAAATCTTTCTCCATCTTATTTAACTGACACGAAGAAGTAGAGGGTTCTTCCATTGTGCTAGTTTACATCAATCCACTAGAAAATAATATTCACTTTAACTAAATCTCAAAAATCTTACTCAGTTGACACAAGAAACTAATTCTCTTGTTAGAATTTTACAAGTTTCAACACGAAAAAACTGTAGACTGCAAAAGTTATTTCTCCTGTACGACCTTGACTATTCAGTGTATGACCTTGAGCATAGGAGTCAGTCTATAAGCTGCGATACCCTAAGCAGTGAATGTTTCAAGGTGACCTTAAGTGGAGAAAAGTCATGGCGTCTTCCGTACATGAAAAAAACACGTTTTGTATGTTGTCTCAACATACAAAACGTACACGAAAACAGCAAAGAAAAAATGTGATTTTCTAATTTCATGTACTGTTCTACAACATTTTATTATAATTTTTGATGTTACAGGAGATAATAAATATGATGCTGGTACTCATGGATTACAGGTGAGCTTGTGTTATTTTTTATTGGTTATTCGTACCAGCAATGTTTTAACCAATTATAATTGATTTTTCTTTTTTGTATTGGAAAATATAGGAAGCTGAAAAGGGCGTTATTTTTACCTCCTTTCCTCCTGTACTTCATTTACATTTAATGAGGTTCCAGTATGATCCTGTAACAGACTGTAAGTTTTCGCTTATCATTTCCTTTTTCCTTTTTAGTACCAGTGTTCTAAAAAATTACTTGCTATTTTTTTTTCATGTGGCTCCCAAAATGGAACAATCAAACTACAGGCTCAGTGAAATCCAATGATCGCTTTGAATTTTTTGAAAAAATTAATTTAGATAAATACTTAAAGATCAAGGATCCAGCGACTGATTCTGGATCCGCTTCATATACACTGCATGCCGTATTAGTACACTCTGGTGATAATCATGGCGGTAATTTCTTTTTATTTTCCACAAGTTTTTTTAAAAGTTTAATCATGTCTATTGTCTTCGTCATACTCTACATTGTAATGGTTTTTTTTGTGTGTAGGTCATTATGTTGTATTCATTAATCCACGGTAAGTACATGAGTCATATTTATTTCGAATTTAGCATGACACTCAGTGACTCAGTTGCGTAATTATCATTCTTTCTAATGCCTTTTTAGTGGGGACGGAAAATGGTGTAAATTTGATGATGATGTTGTTTCCCGTTGCACCAAGACTGAAGCTATACAGCATAACTTCGGTGGACAAGAAGTAAGAGTAATGAATTAATTTCTCATTTAAAGTTAAACAGCATGTGAGGTGAATACTATTCGCTTGTCGATAAAAAATTCATTTATTGTGAACATTTTTTTTGTTATAGAATGACGACGTTCATCCTGGTGTAAAGGTATTTAGTTTAATTGGAATTTGAATTGCTATGATTCATGCATTAATTGAATTATAATATTTTGAGTAAGAGGCTTGTGTTTATAAATGTGAATTTTGTTTTTTGCAGCAGTCAACGAATGCATACATGTTAGTTTACATACGTGACTCAGATTTGGCCACAGTTCTTCAAGATGTAAGCTCTAAAGTTACCATTTCTAAAGACAATTCTTGAAACTTCAATAATGACAAAAATAGCTTATTTTTCTAGACAAAAAAAACTGATTTTACGACGATACTAAAACAAAAAATTCTCACGGGAATTTCTATGTAAACATTTCACTATATTTCAATTTTACTTTATGACAGGTTACCGAAGACGATATTCCCCGGGAACTCTTGGTAAAAAAATTAATTACATTTTAAAAACATTAGCCACTTTTATGATATTGTAAATGATATTCAATATTGCAACAAAAAGTACGTGGTAAATTACTGTGGTACTTCCTGGCTTCTACGAATATAGAGAATGATATCGTACTTTTCGTTCCTGATGAAATAATTATGTTTAGCGTTTGCAGTCATTAATTGTGTTTATATTTTTTTGAAAAATTTCAGGAGCGTCTGAAGGAAGAGAAGCATTTAGTAAGTATCATTTTAATTGTTAATTAAATCTGAAAATGTCTTTCGAGCATTAAACTACGATTTATCATTGATGTGATCGTTTTCAATGCAGGTATTTTAATGAATTTTTGTTCTTTTACAATTTAGGAAATGTTACGAAGGAAAGAGCGATCAGAGGTAAATTGAACTGTACTATGTATTTTTAATCTGTTAATGTAAATAACGGCAATAGAATGAAGCATTTGACAGGATAATTAAATAAATGTCTTCAATTTCTTTCTGTAGGCTCATTTGTTCATGTCGGTTACAGTGATGACAGAGGACGCCTTCGTGGGGCACCAAGGAGTAGATCTCTGTTAGTTTTTATTGTTTATTATAATGTTATAGCATAAAAATAATCCAACAGTAATATAATTTGCTTACTGTTACAGTAATTGTAAATGTAATTAATGAAAAATACTTTGTTGATTTAAGAAGGCTAATTTAATAATAATACGATTTTGAATTCAATTCATGTCACAGATGATTCAGAAAAGATGACTCCCGCTGCCACAGCAAATTCAAGAGTTTTTAAAATCCCAAAGAAGACAAAACCCTTACAATTGCTTCATACAATTGCAGAGACCTATGGGGTGGACGAGAAACGGCTACGACTTTGGCCATTCAATTTAAGAACAAATAAAGCTGTACGCCCTGGTTATTTAGGTCTGGTTTTTTATATTTAGATTCTATGTTAAAATTTAAATGGAAATAGGGATGTAACATAAAAATGTCTATATTTGTTGTTCATATATTAGAAATGCATCCAGAGCTCTGTAAACCACTAGAAGAGACTCAATATGGACAACAGCTGCCCATTTTTCTTGAAATGCTCCCTGCAGACGATGAGAAAGAGTCACTACCTACATTTGACAAAGAGAATGATGTGATACTGTTCTTCAAAATGTATGATGCTATTAGTTGTATTTCTTAATAGAATTTTATTAGCCAATTTAATAAGAGAGCTATAAAGTGGTTAAACTATATGAGAAAAACCTCTAAGAAAATAAATAAACGCAATTAAAATTAAAAATGGCTCATTAAAGGTATGACCCAGTGAGTGAAACTCTACATTACTGTGGTCACTGGTGTGTCCCAATCAGCAGTTCCTTCAATGAAGTAGCCACAGAGTGCCGACGACGAGCCCATTGGGGTGCCGATGTCCCAATCACTATGTATGAAGAGGTTCAACAGGGCCAGTTTGAAAAGATTACAGACCTTCAGGTAACAGCATACTTTATTATTCTCCCCTTGAGAATACAACTTTTTTGTCTGTGCAAATTTTGTGTGATTTTTGTAAGTTTTTCTAGTAAAAACCTTGTCGTATATTTAAATTTCAGGTCCACTTGGATCAAGGACTTGATGAACTCATGGATGGCGATATTGTCGTCTTCCACCGAACATACGACCCATCGAAAAAACTTAAAACTCTTTCTGAATTTTATACTTATGTGCAGTACAAGTAAATTTAAACGTTTTTTTTTGCATAATTCTAATTTCTATTACTACTAGAACGGTTTTTAAATTAGGTGACATAAAGACTAAATATATCTCTTTATCTTTCAGGTATGATATCACTTTTATAGACAAAAGCAATACCAATGAATGGTTCATCCTAGAAATGAGTTTGAAATCCAGTTACATGGAAATGGCGACAAAGGTAATAACTCAATACTGATTGTCATGTACCAGACTCTTTGTTGATGAGATGACTCCTTTTTACATCATGATGTCTTTTATTTTCTATATTTAGGTTGGTCAAAGGCTTGGAGTTAAACCGCTATTCCTTCAATTTTTTAAATGTCAGCCTTACAAGTAAGTGTTTTGTACAGTGTATGAAGAACTGTCAAAGAATATTAAAAGTTGAAGAGTACTTGAGCTAATTAATATTATGAAACTAATCCTAATTTTTTCTGTCTATAGGGACTCACCCGCATACCAAGTTAAATTTGATCAAGATGGCACAGATCTTTTAACGATACTGGCTCCTGCACATAAGTCTACGAGAAGCTCATATAGTAAGAAATTTTATATACTTTTCAAGTTTTTTAGCCATTATAATTTTAATGTAACAAAATTGGGACTATAAATTTTATAGTCTTCTAAATATTAAATGTCATATCAAGAATTTATTTCATACTCAATCATATATTAGCTAATCATGATGCTCTCTTGATGTTGTAGAACTTTTTTACCAAATTTTGGGAATTCCAATCACTGAGCTGGAGCATAAAAAACAATTTGTAAGCTTTGCTACATAATTCTTGTTTACTTTCTGTGAGAGATGCTGTTATTGTATAAACAATGATTAAACTGTTGTACAGATTGCAATGTTTAATATTTATTCTATTGAAATTTTCTTTCTACAGAAATTACTTTTTTATGCGCCTGAAGATCAAGGTAAGAGAATTTTATTATAAAATAGTTTGTGCGTAATTTATAAACACAAATATCATGAATACATGAAACGTTAGCTCCATAAAAATGTTTATTTCATATTGAAGTTCATTATTTATTAAATTAATTTTTCTGTGTAATTTTTTTTTTGCAGAAAGAGAGATGGTGTTTTATGTAAACAAGCAACCCAGAATTTTAGTAAAGGATGTTTTAAATGAGTTGGCTCGCGTTGTTTCTGAAGAGGACAAGCCCGTCCGTAACCTTAGACTTGTTGAGATTTCTTCGCACCGTATATGTAGCATTATTGACGATGATGCCAGTGCTGACGTCATCCAAAACAACACAACAACTGCTCGTATGTTCGAAATAGAAAATGTTTCCTTCTCTCTCTCTTATCACAGTTTATAAGCATTTTTATTTACTACACTAGAAATAAACAACAACTTAATTTTAATTTGATCGTTTAGGGTACTACCGTGCAGAAGAAATTTTACCAGAGGAGACAGATGTTGGTCCCAATGAATGTCTTGTCCAGGTAGCTCATTTCCACAAAGATGCCAGATCCACATTTGGAATACCATTCCTTTTGAAGGTACTTAAATTTAATCAACGCAAAATGTACTTGACTAGTTTGTGACATGGACCATTTTTAATTTTAATTTTGTTTATTAGGTTAAGTATGGTGACCCTTGGTCAAATATAAAGGTGAGTTTTATTTTGTTGTACATTATTTCTATTCTAGTGTTATCTCATGAATTTTTATATTAAAATCATTTTTATATCAACAGCAACGTATTCAGTCACGACTGGGTGTCAATGAGAAAGACTGGGCCAAGATACGAATTGCGCTTGTTCAGCAAGGGTCACCAAATTTTCTCGAGGTTTGTTTTTACACATTTTCTACTCCTTTTCATCGTTACTATTATTAGCTACCAAATTTAATAACTTCTGTTTTCAATTATCTCCACAGAAAGAGGACGAAGATGTAGTCATCAAGCCTGAAAACTTCAATTCTTACAGTGGAAGTTTCAGTGGTATGTTAATTTCTGAATTATGAAGAGACCTTGATATGCTCATTTGAATTTTGATTATTATTATTTGAATGAATATTTGATGATTATTTGTCTTTTTGTAACTTTACAGGGCGGCCTTGGATTGGGGTGGAACATGTGAATAAAGCTCCGAAACGTTCACGATATTCAACATTAGGTGAGCATTGTTTATCACGTGATATTTTTACATTTTATGACAAAAAGACCAAATGAACTGACACGAAATGTTGATTTTTTTGTCGACTTTAGAAAAGGCTATCAAAATCTACAATTAATTAAGCTGCTTCATCCCGGTCATCCCTTTTAAATATATCGTTAATTATTATGACACAGGCTATATTTTACCAGAATCGTCAAGCCAATTCAAGTCCATTTATTTCTGCCTAATAAGTAAGAATCTGATCCAGTAATGACAATTACTTTTAGTAAGACAAATTTAAAAATATTCACATAAAAGTGTGGGGTCTCAAGCGAACTATAGACTCAATGAATTTGTCTCCCATTTCTTCTCATCATAATATAAAACTATGATAGTATGCAAGGGTAATCATGATGATGTGTTTGACATCTCTTACACATATTGTTTTGGTTGGTTGTGCTTCGGGTAAAAAAAAAATTTGAGTGTAGCTAGCATGTAAGTAACAGCAACACATGATTAGTTTTATGTTGAACCTGGAATGGAAATAAAATGAAGCATGTACATATTGACATACAATAACAGTAGATTTCAAAAAAAAGCCTTCCGTTCAAGATGATAATACATGAAAAGTTGTTGCATTACGTACGGTACACTTGAGAGCCGTGTGTGAAAACTTTTTTTAAAATTATTTTATTATTATAAAAGCCATGTACCTAAGTTCAGAATTTTGTGGAGATCTGACAGCCAAGGTATAAAAAAATAAAAAACCAATTGAAGTGTAATGAAATTGTAATAATATTATCCAAATAAGTTTTTTTTTGTGTATGGTCCAGCTGTACATATTTGTACTTTTAGTGAAGAACAAGAAGAAAAAAAACAGAATTTGCCTAATAGCTAGGCTTGAAACTTTATTTATCATTTTTTGACTGTAACAATAATAATAAAAATCAGCAATTAAATTTGTTAATGAATTAACCCTGTTAATACATAAAAACATATACTATATCATTATTATTGTTATTATTATTATTATGATTATAACGATACATGTAAGCTTTATAGAAATTATTACTTCGTAAGATACTTTATATTATAAATAGAGAGAGAGAGAGTGAGAAAAAAATTCTTCCTTGTCCTCTTCCTACAGTGCATATGGTGAAAAAATCATGTTAAATTATTTCAAAAAGTGTGTGTGCTTTTATGCTCTCCATACCACAACTTTTACTTTATATATAAATAAAATGTATATGTTGTAAATTACGATGCAAGAATTATTACTATAAACCTACCTTGTAGCCAGGTATTAGGGTAGCCGTTACTAAGCTTAAGTCTCTAAAACTGAAATGAAATGTAATCATTGGTTTCAAAAAAAAATATTGTTATGATTATTATTCTTATGCTACATTTATTATTGATGATAATGATTGTTTATATAATATATAATTATTTAATTTATTCACCCTGTAAACATTATATATCATCCATATGTTCAGACTGTCTTTTAAAAAAAGAAAAGAAAAGAGAGAATTTTTTTATGATTCCGTTAGAAGCAATGCAGCAGTAGAGGGACAAGAAAGAAAGAAGAGAGAATATATAATATATACAGATATATATTATACGATAATTTTTAGTTATCATGAGCTATATGAATGATATATTATATGTAAAATTTTAATGATACACCTATTGTATTACTTTATTGTTGCCGTCTTCTGTATTTGGTGGTTAAACTTACTACTGTCTTGCAAGTCTAGAAAGAAGAGGAAAAAATGTATCCGTATTATTATATATTATACACATATGAAAAAAAAGAGAAAACTCTTAGAAATGGTAAAATGAAGTTAAACATCATTCAAGTAATCGGATGGAGAGACATTTTAAAAAAGAAAAGAAATATTTAAAAAAAAATGTCGCTGTGCTGTGGAGTTTACCCACAGAAAAAAAATTTATAAAATATTATATACTACTAGAAGAAAAAGAAGAAAAATAATAATATAATGATTCATGAAAGTAATGATGCATTATATTATACACTCCAATCATACGGTGATTGTTGATGAAATAATTATGTGAGAAAAAGAATTACTGATGATTAAATTATCTTGAACGCAATTCATTTTTTACATATTTTTCTCAAGTCGTTAATAATTAATTTGGAATTTCATCTAAAACTTGAAAAAAAAATCATACGCATAAATACATAACACAACGTACTGGGCATCACATATATGAATACGGGATAAACATAATAATATTACCAAGTGGTTTCGACTTTCACATCATACACTTTCTCTCTCATTTCTCTTAAGCTTTCTAATATGTACAGCAGAACGTCTGTCTTGTCTTTTATTTGCTTACATTAATTTTATTTGGTTGTGGCTTTTCTCTTTTGGAATAAACACACGTGGGACTCAGTGTTTGCCTTTCACTTTCTCTCTCTTGTACAAGAGACAGATTGTAGTAAAAGGAGAAAGTGGTATTTTTTATCTACAGATTTTTTAATGGTTTGGTAAATTTGTAGAATCCTATGCTTCATTTGTACTAGATTGATATTTGGCAGTCATTTGTGTGGAGAAAAAAAAATTAATCAATTTTCTCCCCTCCTTTGATTCAACCTTCTTGACACGGAGAGAGAAAGAGAGAGAGAGAGACAAGATGGTTTTAGTATGAATTTTCTATAATATTGAGTCAGTTTCTTTCCAATGAGTAAAAAATGGTTCAGTCATAACTTTACTCAACATTTCTTCATTTTCTAGTCATACATATGTACATACCTATAGCTTTTATAATACTATGTATGAGTATGATGTAGAGAAGGCAAAAAAAAAAAACTTTCACTTTGAAATGTCTAATATGAAAATTTCTCTTTTCTTCAAGACTTGTAAACTTTTAAGTACTTACATGTAGGAGAAAAAATGGAAGGAAAAAAAAGTTGGAAGGAATTCTATGAGGCTTGGTCTAAATACTATCCAAGAGATATGGCAATATAGTTAATAAGGAGTTTTTTTTGTGTGACTTTTGAAGGGTAATTGACTTGAATTATTTTTGTAAAGGAGTCATGTTCCATGTAATATGCATATGGTAATGTATCCACAATTTCTACAAATTCCTCTTTTAGTTGTATGTACATATTCATGAGGGCTTAAAATGGAAATTTTCATCAGTTGAGCAATTCCTAAAGTAAAGATTTGATTGGAATGAAAAGAGGAGAAATTTTCCACAAAATTAAATATAATCTCTGACCCCTTGAAAATGATGACCAAATGAGTTTACAATTTGTAGTATTTGTAGAGGTATTAAATTAATTAATATGATGAATGGTTGTGAAATTGAATGAAATGAAATGAAACTCGTTCTTATTCTTTTTTTTAGAGTAATTTCAACAGATTTATTTCAACAATTTACGTCGTATGTATACTATTATATCATCATTTTGACATAATATTTTTTACACACTAGAAAACTCATTATGGGTATAAATCATACATGTGTACTATTCATCAGCTGTAGACTCCAAGATTAACAATGTACAGTAACAATCAATCAACCGTACGTAACCTATATATAATATATATAGTCGGTACCCTTTCGTCATTTTTTTTCTCTTATCATCATCATCTAATATTTCATCATGATGATACCAAAAAAAACAACTCATAATCATATATTTTATCGTCGTCTTTAAAAGGTTTTTTTCTCTCTTTTTTATTTTCTCTTCGTCTTCTTCTTACTTTAATAATTGGAAAATGAAAACAAAAAAAAAGGATTTGAGTGTTTGGGATATTTTTTTTAAAAAAAAAGTTTTTATTTTTACAAATGCACTCTTTTTTTCACTGCACTGCTTTATATAACTTTTTTTTGGCTCATTTTGTATATAGATATATTGTATATCAATTCATACATATATGTATACACAAGACGGAAAAAATCGAACCAGTTTCAGTTTCACTACTTTCTTTTTCTTCCCCTTTTTTTAACGCTACATATGTTTTTTAATTTCATCGCTATACAAATTTCTGTTTTTTGGGAAACTTTTTGAGATTTAAATTTCCTCGGCTTTATTCTTTAATTTTTTTTCTTTTTGACACAACACAATAGACAAGCCTCAATTAAATATAACAATTAATCAGAATTTTAAAAAAGACTCTTTGACCATGACCCCTCTTTCACTCTCTCTTTCTTTTCAATCTCTTCTCATTTTTGTATCAATATTTGATTGCACAGTCTTGAAGGGAGAAGAGGAACACAATTTTATTTTTTTGGTAAAATTCGAAAATGCAGCAACATGTCCAGCACTTGTCTATATAAATATGGACGGTACAGAAACAGAACAATATATTCATTTTTTTAACTTTTATTTTATTTCTTTAAACTCATGAGCCATATTGCCCTGATAATCGTTTTTTTAGGGGAGAGAAGGAGGAGGATTAAAGTAACACGTAGCTCCTTTTTATTTCATTTTATATATAGTAATAATTAATTATTATTATAATTAACAGTTACTGTTCATTTTCCTTTTGAGAGAGAGAGAGAGAGAATTTTGATCGATTTTTATTACCTTGTTTTGGAACGATAAGGTCATGGGATGAGAAAATTTGAATTATTTGCTTTCAACTTATTTCAGAGTTTATAGATATTTTTTTTTACAAATTATTCATAATAATACATATGTAAAGGTAAGCAACGCTTACTAAGCGTAGACAAAAGTTTATAATGCATAAATACAAAATTTTAATAATTAGTTGGTAATTATTTTTGTTGTGATACTTATCATCATAATTTTAAAGTATACAAAATGTCAAATAGTATTCAAAATATGACAAAAGCACAGTACATTTAAATAAATAATAAATTAGTACAGGGATTTATTATAGATAGACTCACGTGATTCGGTCGTGCATGAGAATTGCATTTTTCAGTAAATTTATCTGACATTAGTTGAAACAAAAGAATTTTTTGTCATGTGTCTTATCTTCATTGTGAGAAGAATTTAATATACGAAGGACTCTTTTTTAAATATTATTTTAAATACATTTTGTCGGCTACATATTGTTTTTTAAACTCTTTTTTTGTATTGTTTTTTTTTGTCTATTCTTACATCTTATTTAGCCCTGAATTTCATGTTTATTTTTTATAATACAATTTTATAATATAAGACTGTTTAAAAAGCAATGAGTTCATGTTTGAGATTTTTATTTAAGTTTAGTTAATATTCATTAGAGAGAGAGAGAAAGATTCTAAAACACACAAAAACTAGTCAGAGTTTGTTTTTTAAAAATGTCCCGTTAATTTAATTAGTAAACCCTACTAACACAAAGTTAAGTTAATGTCAACTACATAATTGATTTTTGGTGCCTCTTTACAACCGATAATTATAATGACGTACACACCTTTTTAATTATCATTCATATAATATAATATATATATATATATAATAAGTGTGAGCGTTTTTGTATATATAATATATTATATATATTCATTATATAGAGTCGTATCATTTTATTGTATTTTTTTCAGTTAAACTGTAACATCACTAATTAAAAATATTAATCATTCCTCGTTTTCTGCCCTTCTCTCTCTCTCTCTGCCATTCTTCTTTTAAATTTGTGAATTAAATAATTTGTGTAAAGTCAGTTTGTTAGAAACGAATCTTGATGGTTTGTCTAAGTTATTAATTAATTTTTTCATGTGATTTTTTTCCTTTTAAAGACTTTCCTATGTGTAAATAAGTATTAATTTTATTATAGGAGATAATTAATTATTTTTTCATTCCGAGTTTGGGGATGTTTTTTTTTAATTATAATTAGGTAAGTCATAGTCATCTGCAGCGACCGTTCAGCATGCTAAATATATAAATAAATAAAATGTAGAGTAATGACGTTTCTATAAAGCGTTTTATAATCATCCTCATCATGAATAGAAATAATTCAAGTAGTTAATAATAATATAATAATAATTAATACTCATTATTATTTAACATTATAATATATGGACATTCAGTTTTTTTATATATCAAATTTTGGATAATAATGTATACCATTCAACGACGAATCCATTTTTTTTGCTTCTTTCTTTCCTTCCTTCAGTGAGAATATACATCTTTCTCGATCATATATATTATATATATATATTACTTTAAATATTTTTTTTTTCTCTCACTGTTATATATATATATATTATATATCAATATGGCTTATATAATTTCTCACTTTGAGTTTTTTATTTTTTTTCATCCCATTTTACAAAGTATACCTTTCATAAAAGTGTACCGTTGACTCTTCTCCCTGTCATTTTCCAGTCTCAATTTAAATTTAACAAATTAGTTGTGGGGTTTACTTGTGTATAGATTTTTAAAAAGAATTGAAATTAATTGTAGAAATTAACCTTTAAAAAATGTTGACAGATTCAACAGAGTTTTTACTTTAGTGCTCGTTTCATTGAAAATCATCGTAGAAATGTTTATATTGTCATTTTTATCAATCTTAAACTTTTTTAATTTTTTTTAAAAGTGTAAAACATACACACGTGTGTAATTATTAAAAAGATATTAAAATTGTTGTTTTAATTTTATCCCTTTGGTTCAGACACATGAGCGTGAGAAATATTTAACTTGTAGTTGAATCTGTCAAAAATGATTACAAAAAAATTTCGGTCCTCTAACTTTATTTGACATTATTTGCAAAACGAAGGAAAAAATTGAGAAGATTTTACAGTCATTGTGTCAATTATTCCCTCGAACAATCGTTGTCTAATAAAGTCACAAAATAATTTGACAAGTTACATATTTTTTTTAAAAAAAAAATAAATAAAAAGTGTGACTCAATGGAAAGGAAATGAGGAACAAATTACACGTCATATCTGTACACATTTTCCTCTGAGCTTTTGTAGCAAAAAAAAGGGAAATGGAGATGTAAAGTCAAAAGTGACAGATAAAAAGGACAACAGAGCTGACAAGTGGTTTTCAAAAGAAACTTTTTTGTGTGTGTCCATGAAAGAATTTATCGAATGTCACACCGCTCTGTATAGAAATCAACAAAGAGAGAGAATAATAGGGGTGTATGTGTCTTGGAACGGAAGTTGGAAAAAAGGGAGTCTTTATGTATATTATTTCATTACAATAACCAAAAAAGAATTCCTATTTTTTCCCCTTTTTTCTCTCTTCCTTGTAGCTTCATCTTTCCCCCCTTTGTTTTCTTATCCGACTCCAAGAATAGAAATATAAACAGAGTGCCACATTTACGTAACACACTGTGTGTTACACACAGTGAAAGGAGGGAGAGGTTACTTATTTTGAGTAGACAAGTAAAAAAAAAATTTCAAAGACATGATGATGGAGAGAAAGGGTACTTAATGGAAGAAATTATGTTGACAATGAGAGAAAACATAAATTAGAAGTAGGACGAATAATCACATTGTGACAGTGTGCACCAATCAGAGATAAATGAAAAGTACCGTTCTCAACTCTTCCGTCTCTCCCCCCATTTTTTTCATTTCCTACTACATATTTTATGATTTTTTCCTCCTACCTTTCTTTTATATTCTTCAATCTCATTCTTCCTTGTATGTCTAGGAATGCACTCTTCATGGTAATTTAAACTCATGGCTACATAAATATTTTCCATCATATTACATATATGCACGTCGAGGAAAAAAAAGGGAAGGGGGAAATGGACTTTTACCTGACTTTGACTTGGTTACAATATATCATGGGGAGTATAGGATAAAATGTATAAAATAAAAAAAACTTTTTATGTGACGTAAGTGTAGAGAAATGGTAGGGGCTATGTAATATAATATGGATGAAAAGGAAGAAGAATGACTGGAGAAGAGTCAGACGGTTAATATGTGCGCCGTTTTGGTTTATATAATGATCATTTTTTCATTTTTTTGGAAGAAATCAGCAAGAATTCGATAATTTCTAATAATAATAATAATAAATATTATTATAATATGTATATTAATAATAATTTTATATATATATATATATATATAATATATTCTTTGTGTTGACCTCAGTGTGTTTGATTGTATTTCGATGCGCTAATAATTGTTACGCTGATTGCTGCTCGTCGTGTGTCACGCGGTCTTGGAAAGAATGGACTGACCACTCGAGAGAATGAATCGCATGAAAAATGTTTAGGACTATTAACAATTTTAGCCGTGGTATTAATAAAATTAGTAGTAATAACAATGGCCTGGTGAAACCCCTAAAAGTCTGTTTAATAGAATATTTAGTTAGTATATTAATTACGGTCACTCTGCTAGTACTCACACTACAGTAATCCTTCATCTTTATAGTATCTTCCATAGTATTCCTCCTCCTTCTCAAAATTGCCGTCGTCGTCATTATGATCGTCTTCACTAAAGTATTAATTGTTCTAATCAAATTAAAAATTAGTATTAGCAAAAGAAATAAAAATGATAATAACAATTGTTCCAGGACAAAATTTTCACAGAGTCTAGTGTGAACCACAAAATATAGTCTCCTACTTGATGGGTTGTTGTTGAGTGACGAGATAGTCGTCCAAGTAGTCGTGGAACCAATTATTATTATTTTATCGTCATCAAAATTCTTTACCCCACCCCCACCACAGTCTACAAGTTGACTCTTGTTCATTAATAATATAATAATTTTTTGAAGAAGTTTTCTCCAATAATTTAGTATAATATTTTTCATTACTACGACGGTGACCGCGGCTGAGATGAGACTCATACTGAGGTTGGAGAATTGACAATTAATTGTCATCTGAGGTACTAACCACTGGGTGACTTTAGTAAGTTGAACTCTGTTTTTCTTCTTTGACGTTGAGAAAATTGTCAACTTGTTCATCATAATATAAACTAAGTAGTAGTATTGACTTGTTTGACTACGAACAACAGTAGTGTCTCTGTGCTTTTTTAAATAGATTGTCCCACAACAATAACAACAAGGACAAGGACAACAAATCTTCTTCTTCCTCTCCAATAACTCTGAACTAATAATACTCTGGTTATTACTCTGTACATTCTCAGCATCATCCCCCCTCTCCCCATCATCATCATCCTCCTTGTTGTTTTTATACTTGTTGTAATTATTCATATTGTAATTTTTTAAAGTTTTATTATTTATTTTTTGTTGAGGAAGGTTCATCATCTCGTCGCTTCTTATTGAGCTAATTTGAATGACAGCCGGGGCTATGTCATCATAATTATCTCCTCCTCCATCACTCGTCAACATTATCCTGTCTTTCTTCTTCTTCTTTGTCGTCGTAGTCGTCTTCTCCTCCTCCTCATTGTTTGTTTGAACAACCAATTCAGTTGAGGAAACAAGTGTTGTAGTATATAATAGTAATATTGGCAGGAAATTCGTCGTCGTTAATAATATCATTAGCATTAGTAATAGTAGTAGTAGTAGAATCATTATTAGCATCAACATTAATAACACAGGAAAACAACGATTATGGTGGATGGTGATTACTGGCATAGTCAATGGCAGACTGATCGGAAAATGAAGGAAGGGTTGTAGTCGACTTCCGGATGATCTTGCGAATGACTCCTCTTCGACATGACGTCCATGATGACCATGATCAATGGAACGTTTATCCACTCGAATATTATTATTGTTGTCATCCTCATCCTGATCATCATCAGTGGATGAAAATAATTCTTCGTCATCATCATCGTCATTGTCACTGTGACTGGTGGTCATCATGTCTTGTCTTCGTCGTCGTCGTCGACTAGCACTACCACTTTCATCCCCCCTCCGACTTGTCCCTACTTGTTCAAGTTCACTTTGGTGATGATCTTGTCCTCTTCTTCTCTCCCGTACCAGTCCATCATTTGAATCAGTATCATCTAAGGGTCCACCATTATAGACGTTGTCTGGATCGTCCTCTTCGCCACTGCTCAACACTGACGATGACTGTTGTTGTTGTTGTTGCTTACTGGACGACGAGACTAGACTTAAAAAGTTATTTAGATTATTTCTCTTCTGAATTGACTTACTACTATGAGATGACACTTCAAACCAGTCATCACGAAGGTAATAGTTTGCTTCGGAACTATCCCCTGTGGTGACCACTGGACTACTACTACTCTCTCCTCTGTCAACAATCGTGGCCATGTCAGCCTGTTTGATTGCCCTGGACAAGGCCAATGTAGAGGGGAGAGGGTCTGGTTGACCCACACGCACAGCACTAGCACCACCACTGACAATAAAATCACTAATTGGTGACTCTTCTTCCTCGTCTCTTTCATAAATTCCATCCATGAAATTATTAGTATCCTCTTTATTAATGGGAACCTCACGTTGTACATGTAAACACTGTATCTGCACTTGATTTGAGGAGGAAGAGACGACCTGGTCGCCTCCTCCGTGATAGTCCTCGTGCTCCTCATCTGACGAGTCCGGAAATTGTTCAGTTTTTAAAGCCGACGAGTAAGTCCAACAACAGGATGTATCATTATTATTTATCAAATCATCCGTTAAATTCACTTCACTTCCACTTTGATAGAAGTACCGATGCTTTGTCGACTCTTCCGGATATTGTGCCTTGAGTGACGTGAAGATGAGGGCTGAACGCCTTGGACAGTAGAATGCTGGATGGCCACCATATTGCGATGGATGAAGGGCAGGAAATCCTAAAAAAACATTTATATCCCACATTAAAATTATTATTACTCCATCTTCCACATAAATTATCATTGGATTCTCAAATTCAAATCCATCAAAAACTAAATATTCCACTCTCCGTCAATGGAAACCTATTTTATACTATTAAAATCACACGTTATTTACATAATTAGCCACAGACCACATGAGTCACGAGCTCTAAACATATTAATTAGGTAAATTCATGTAAATTATTCAAGTGTACCACATCAGTTGTATGTACCATAATAATCCTCCTCTTTAATTATTTTGTGTATGTATAATTTATACAAATGAATCTATCAAATGATGATTACCTGAGGGACCAAGTTGATTACGGTCTGGTGTTAGGTATGGACAGACTCTCAGGACACGGTGGCAGACAGAGTCACAACTAATTAATTTCAAAAAATTATAACATTACAAACAAACTGTATGGATAAAATTCATTCAAGACAAAAAAAGAAAGCAAATCAATCAAGAGAGAGTTCTAAACTATAAAAAGTAAGTGAGAGAAAGAACTTACATGACAAAAGAGAAAGTGTGATGACCATTTCATAAAATTAATTTAAATAAAGATACATAATTTTATACAAACCTTGGCAAGGGCATTAGTGATCGGCTCGCTACATCTTTTCCGGAGTCGTCCTCTCCTAACTCCGCAATTACACTGCATGCCCAGTCTCTGTACGCCTCCTAAGAATAAATGCAAACCATGTCAAAAAAAACTTGTCCCTTTTCTTCTCCTCATCTTCTTTTCATCCATACATACATATTTAGGTTAGGTAGGTATATACCTACTCAAGCTCATTATCATGTAGAGAAGAAGACACACACAGAGAGAGAGAGAGAGAGAGAGAGAGAGAGAGAATTAGAAGCTCTCCATTCTTTTATTATTCCATTATAATATCTTCTAAAAGTAGAGAGAGAGATAGAAGGGGCGAACTCTACCTTTCATTTTACGATATGATGATGATATATTGATATCAAAGTAATAAAGTGATATGTAAGTTCTAATGAATATCCCCCCCCCTCCCTTGTTTGTCACTTCTCTCTAACCAAAGTAAAATACTTTTTCCTCCTCCCCTCCTCCTCTCCACTCATTTGATTAGTCTCTATAGGTACAACTATTTGAAGACTACATGTATTATTTCTTGGGTATAAAAAGTGACTCAAAGTAAAATAGTTGTAGACTATCTTCCGCTCTGCTCTGTGTATGTACTTATATATTATATATACACATTAAAAAAGTATACCTTTCTTCCCCTCCTATACATATACATGAGAATGAAAGTATAGGTATACATTGAAAATGAATGAATTTTGAACTTACTTGACACTGGAGACTTTGCTCCTGATTGACACTGTAAGGTTGGTTGCAGTCGATTCTTGTGAGAAGTTTGGCCATGTCGCAAAACATTTCGCGAGCTCGAGCTTCTCTTCTTGTCAATTCCTCCTGAGCTCTGACGCTGAGAAGAGTTGAGTTTTTCAAGGCGAAGCAAAAATTGGGCCATTGTCGTGCTTCTACGCAAATCGGTGTTGGAGCAGATGAGCTGATAAATTCTGATGGAGCACTTGGTAGTACAGCCGATATCAAAATGAAGAGAATGAGGTACACCTAAAGTATATCCATCAACAAATCCATTTCTCAAAATCCTCAACATCATTCTTCATACCATCTTTTTCCCTTTTCTTTGACATAAAAAAAACTCTTTTTCCTTTTTATATTAAATTGATTTCTCTCTTTCTCTTTGTGTACAGAGACACTGACGACTGTCTCAGTGAGACACTTTCACTTTGTACATATGTACATTGTACACGAAAAATAGTACATTTTATATTAATATAAACAAAGTGGACGAAAAAATGCACAATTCATAATTACTACATATTCAGATCTTTCTCATCTTGTACATGTAAAATAAAGAGCATGAGCTAGAGTGTGTCTAGAGAGATGAGGTCAACTTGGATGAGCACATGGTCTGTTACTTAAGACACATTAATTTTTAATCAAGTTGCAACCGTGAAAAAATATATGTATGTATATACAATGATACATTTAAACCATCAGAATTATAGAGAAACAGAGAGGACTGACTACTCGTGACGACGATGGTGTAAAAATACTCATGACTAGTGTACTTATGTACACACACACACTTTAGCACTAAATAATTCAAGGAATCCGAATATAATCTTGTAACTGAGTCTGAGTGAAAGTACTACAGTACAAGAGTACCACTTAATCAAATATGTGTTCGTTCAACGAGAAAGTAAAAGATTATGAGAAACCTTCCAGGTAGAAAAAATAACATATTGAAAAGAAGGAGAAAAAAAGAAGAATTTTGAGACACTTGAATGACACATGGAATGAAAAAAGATTGGCTTTGGAATTTAAAATGGTCATCCTGTATGTACAATATATATAACCTATAGATATTAGTCTTTTAAGTCTCAAAAATGAATCAATAATCATTAAATTATGAAAGACTAACGACTAGTTTAAGTTCAGAATGCATCTACTGATGTAGGTACTCCAATTTATCGTAATGACTATTGTGCATGAAGTCATGAGTTTTTTTTTTCCACTAAAGTCACCCAAAATTAATTATATAATTTGTAACTATTTTCAATTGTAATGACTTTTTGTAGTTAATGAAAATACTGAAAACAGTATTTCACTGGACAATGTACAGTAAAAACACAAAGAAATGTCTAAGAGAAAGTTAATTTAATTAGTAGCATAATAAAGAGTTACTTTTCTACTGCCAAAAAATCTGTACAATTTCTGGTGATAATTGTTTCAATTGACCTAAAAGAGAATTAAATAAATTACTTACGGAAACTGCGATTCTCCGTCCACTCTGCAAACATATTCTTTCGCGACCTGCCCATTCCATATTTGTTGTCCATATCGGCATACTGCCGCCGCTAAGCCGACAACCCAAAGCATTGCACAATCAACCCGCGTTCCTGCACAGACAAGAAAAAAAATTACATTTAATTAAGTTATTCATTAAATTACACCCACAAAATAAAATGACGACGGCCTCTCGGTCATTAAATGAACAGTCAAAAGTTTCATTCCAAAAAAAATAATGAAACTGGTGTAAGCTGTATCATCACTTTAACTTTGATAACTGATGATTCACAAATTATGAACAATAAAAATGTCTACCTAATTGGCCTTTCACCTGCATTGCATGGTATCGCATTGCAGGTAATTTGAGATGAAAATGTTTTGTGCTGTGCATTATAAACATGTACAACAGAGTATTTTAAATAAAATGACTTACAATTCAAATTGGCAGTGCCCTCCGACGAAACATATGTAGCTTGCCGTGACCCGGCGGTCCCAAAATAAAAAATAAAAAAGTAATCGAGAGGAGCACCAAAAAGGATTTTGGTTCTCACAAGTCAAAAAGTATTGACACCAAGACGGCACAATTGTGTCACACTAAAATTTGCTTGACAGCACAGCTGTGCCCAGCAAATGAATTGAAGACTATGAAAGTAGTAGTAAATGTCAGTAAAAAGAGCTTTGATGAGCTTGAGAAAAGTCGAGTATGAAATCATGAGTTGTGACTGTAACTTTCATAATTTCTAATTTTAAATATTAGACAACCAATTGAGTGTATGTTGTTGTTTTTTTGTGTAAATGTACCTAGTCAAATTTTTTAAAATTATATATATATATATATGTATATATGTAACGGTAAATTCTATAATAATAATAACTATTTATTTTGAGTGATTGTCTTAGAATCTGTCAAACCTCTTTGGACTCTGGGATAAGTATAAGAAATGAACTTTTTATATGTATACATACATATACGTATGTATAGTTATATATAATAATAATTTTTTAATTATAATCTCTACAAAACTAGCTATAATATACTACTGGCAGTGTTGAACATATTCTCTTATGGAAGATATCGGCTATCCGAGTACTAATTTTATCAAGAAATTTCATTTGAAGATTGTTTTTTTCGTTATGTATCAATTATGTATTATTATTATTTCCTCCTCCTTTTTTTCCTATTTTTTTCTCCTCTTCAGAGTAAAGTCAGTCACTGGGATCGACTATTTTTATAAATTCAACAAACAAAACTTGCTTCAGAGTATCCCACGAATGAATTGTTAGAGAGAGAGAGAGAGAGAGAGAAAGTTAGACTAGGTCAAAAGAAAAAGTCAAATAGGAAAAATTGAAATTTTTTACAACTTTTTGAGAGAGACAAGATCCTCTTTCTTTATGAGATTAGATAGAGAAAAATAAAACAAACTGAGCTTCTCTTATTTGTTGGGGGGAAAAGAATGTAGGCCGAGATGATGACAATTCGTTTCTTTTTGTTTCTTAAAAAACAAAACAATGATGGATCAACTTGAGATAGAGAGAGAGAGGCCAATAATATATATTTGCTTGTGTATATATATAGACACACCAAAAAAAGGAGAGAAAACTGAGTCGACTGGAAATTTGGTTGACTAAAAAAAGAAAAGTAGGAGACTGAGGATTTGGTTATTGAAATCTATAATTTTGTGCACTGAATTTTTGTTTGTTTTGTGTGTATATATGTCTGTGAGATTGTATGTGTCACTACGTGTCTTTTTTGATGAGACTCTCAGGCCGGGTTTTCTTCTTTTTTCCTTTTGATGAGGAATATTTTGTCAAAGTACTTTTTTGACGAGCACTGGGTACAAGAGTTGAACAAGTGGGGGAGGAGATTGAATATTTTGATGGATGATTTTTTGACTGGAGCTTTGAATGGTGACGAAGAACAAGAGAAGAAGTAGACAGAGATGAGAACAAGTTGATGATGATGATGTTGATGAAGATGAGGAGCTTGATGATGTTTTAAAAGTGATCAAACCGACAGACACAAATAAAATGGGAAGGAAAAAGGGAATAAAAAGAGAGGACTGGTCCGGTGGTTGAAAGGACTGATGTATGACCAGTGGAAACACAACTGAAAAAGTGAAAATATTCTATAATATTTTTTTAAAATCCCAACAATTTTCGCCCTAATTCAGCGGAATCCATTTTTGACAAGCAGGGCGCAAACGCATTGTCCGACAAAACCCGAATTTCTCACTCTCTCTTCCCGTCTCTGTAAAAGAGGGTAAGGAATATATAGGCTATCAATCCAACTCTCTCTCTCTCGTCTCTCCTTTCCCTTACATTTTCTCTCTTGGTAAAGCCTCAACCACTCCTAAACTCTCTACATACATACATATACCAGACCAAAAATTATCTATATATAATACACAAAAACTTGGTGCGTGTGTTTAATGCTCTCTCCTCATACAATCTCGTCTGTACAGAACACACACACACATACACAGTGGAGACAGAACAGAGAAACTTGAGGGAATATATAGAACTGAAATATCTGTCCTTTTTTTTTTCTCTCTCTCTCTCATATGTAGTTAGCCAGCCAAAGTCAGAGTCAGGTATGCCTCTGCATATTATAATAATAATATCATATTATATGTGGGGAACAATTGAAAGCCGTCTGTGAATTGTATGACTCTGTCCGATATATGACTCCCAAATCTATATATCCCTCCTATAGTCCATCTTATTCTCTCTCTCGCCAATCCAAAAACTCCAGTTCTCTCTCAAGTTAATAAGGTAACCAGGCTTCATGCTTTCTCTCCTCATTTCTGACCTGAAACCCAGTCTGTCTACAGTCTGGTCTCGCCTGTCTCCCTTTTTTTCTCTCCTTGCTACAGCTCAAAACCTCTTGTATTTTCTATTCTCAGATCACTTTTTTTTTCTTTCTCTCTCTCTCTGGTCTGTGTACACAGGGAGAGTTCTTCTTTTTTTACCCGTCTCTTTTTTTCTCTCTCTAGTCTCTACATGTAATCCTCCTGTACCTTACCTACTTACTCTTAGTTCATTTCATTTCACCTTCACATGTACACATGTTACATGTGTGCTCAACTATCTGTACCTATAGTATGTATACAAACAATCTGTTGTTTTTTTTCTCGGGGTAAGAAATCACATTTTAAAAATTTACCACATTATTTTTTTATGTCTCTATCCACTGACTTGAATTCAAAGAAAAAAAACCAAGGGAGAGAGGAAGAGAAAGTTAAGGAGGAGGAAGTAGACACGAGAGATGATTTTTAAATGTATAATTTAAGTGTAAAAATAGAGAGTAGAGAAAAATTTTGTTTTTGTTGAATGTATTCCCACTATAGTCAAGTATAGTTGATTCAAATCATTAAAATATTTATGTATTTTGTGGGTTGTACACATGAACGTAGTAGGAGAGTCTGTTCACACTGTGTGGCCACAATTTGGTGTGGAATATTGAAAAATTTATTATACCAAGATCAATTTCCCTTACCATGTCTACCAAAATTGTATGATGAAAGAAATAGAAATATATGGAATGATAGAACTGTTATACGTTGTAATCGTAAGTAATCCAATTCATTTCAACAGTAACATTTTATGGATATCATTTTTGCCTCATCCTTTCCCCATTGACGTAAACACCAGGAGGATCAAGTATACATTAACATGGATTTTTATTACACACCGTAATCATTTTTTTTCTCTTCAACATATACAATTGATTGCCACACATATAAGTACATAATATAATACAATAATTAAACAGCTTCTAGGACATTACAACCTAAGAAACGTTATGAGCAGCGTTATTATCAGTATAGCGAAAAAAAAAATTCAAAATGCAAATACAATATATATATTAATTTATGGTCATCACAAACTTGTGACTAGTTGAAAGCGTTGTAGAAATTATGGATAACCACCATTGAAAAGGCACTATAATGAAAATGGCTCAAGGTTCAATAATGTGTAGCAATATTTAATTTTATTCATCTTCCGAGGTGGCTATCCAATCTCCTAACCATTTACTGGCTGTTGGTCCTATCCAAAGTAGACCTAAATTAAAATAAACACATTATATACTTAGTATATATAGTATTTATCGTAGGAATCTACATCATACTTTTATTATTTGCATGATTATCAAGTCTATGTGACAAGTAGTACTACAACTATTGAAATTGTTTACTTTATCAAAGAATTAGTCAATTTCTTGGTAATGTTTGAATAAATTATATCTTCAAACGACTTATACATTAGCTATACCTGTTAGAAAGAATTCTAGATGACCAATTGCGATGCCTGCAATGACATCCAAGACGAAATGACGTCTCAGTAAAACTCTAGAAATACAAACAGCTCCAGCCCAAATAAGAATGGGAAGTCGAAAGACGAATGACATTCCAGGATATGCCCACTGAGTAAAGAAAAGGGCTACATAAATTGAGCGAGTAGCGTGACCAGAGGGAAAACTGTCAAGAAAGTAATAAAATGACACATTGTACACAAAAATAAGAATGGGTATTTCATACAGACTACATCTTTGTCAGAATTCATTGAGTTTCTCTTCAAAAATTATTTATTCATTATGACTACATTACCTAAATTTGTCGGGTCCGATGCCGACTAAAAAGTCATCTGATCGATTTTGTGGTGGCCGACTTCGACGTGTTATTGCTTTGATGACTCCTACGATCATTACATCGTAAATTAGACCTAAATAATAAGGGATTAAAAACAATTTATAAACATGGTTATGAAACTATTTCATTTAGGTTCTTTCTGACAAGTAAGCAAACATACCGAATAGTAAATTAATTTGTATTTCTCTTGACGCTTCAGATCGTAGTAAATAAATTGAAATTAGGGTAAGAGCAAACCATGGTACTCCGTGACAGGATATCTACACAAAAATTATCAAATTTTTTATGAACTTTTATTAGAAATAAATTGATGACATCATTGTATAAAAATAAACCTCTTACTTCTAGGCCTTTCATGTGAATACGAAGAGATGTAGCTATAATAAAAAAAAGAGGAGATTAAAATGACTATGAAATGTTTCAAAATTATAAAGTTTGTAAATATAAAATAAGTGCTTATTATCCGACTTGTCATTGTGAATTCTCATGTAACTTTCCATTACTTAAGTACAAATATGACAAATGACTTTTTACTCACCGAGGGAAGGGATAGCTGCGTAGGCTATGTCAACGACTTTCTTTGTAATTACTTTATCCCAATCCAGTGCTTTCTGGAGAGGTACAGGTAAAGTTCTTTTCGGGCCACCGACAGCCATAATTTCCAAAATATTTTTAGAAACCAAATATCAAAATTCAAAACTTCTTTAATTTTTTGGTTCACAATTTTTGAATGGCGGATAAAATCTGTCAAGACTTCGCTGGTGGAAAAGAGCATACAATTCAAACGAAAGGAAAAAAAATTCAATTTAATTTTAATCAAAGTAAACATTGTAAAATAAATAAAGTGATATAAACATGGCACACATGTTAGTTAGGAGCAAGTTAGTTAAAACTACCTTAGCGGCGAAAGCCCTTCTCAAAGATCAAGTAAGATTTCTTAACGTTCACGAATACATTAGTTACACAATCCTAAATGAAAATGGAATCCCTGTACCAAAATTTGGGGTCGCCAAATCAGGTCGAGAAGCAGCAAAAATTGCTACCGACTTGAATTGTAAAGATTTGGTAATTAAAGGTAAGATAGTTTTATTAGATTACATTTATAAGAAAACATTTGTGTACGGGTCAACCCTTGAGAAAATGTACTTTTAATTTGAAAATTTCTATAGCCCAAGTTTTAACTGGTGGAAGAGGGAAGGGTCATTTTAAGGGTGGCCTCAAAGGAGGAGTAAAACTAGTCTTTACGTAAGTTAATTTATTGCATAATCTATGAACATTTTTTTTTGTTGATTTTACTGTTGGATAAATTATTTCTCTTTTTCTAAAAAAATTTATAGACCTGAGGAGGCTGAAAATATTTCTTCTCAAATGATTGGAGACTATTTAATAACAAAACAAACTGGAGAAGGTGGACGGATTTGTAATTCAGTTATGATCACCGAGAGGAAATATCCCCGCAAAGAATATTATTTCTGTATCATGATGGAGAGGGCATTTAATGTGAGCATAAAAAACTATAAAAAAATTTAAAAATGGGCAACTAACCTATATTAATTATTATTAATTGATGGGGGGTTTTTTTCTGAAAAAGGGTCCCGTCATAGTTGCATCAGCACAAGGGGGTATTAATATTGAAGATGTTGCTGCAGAAAATCCAGACGCAATCATGAAAGAGCCCATTGATATTACAGTAGGATTAACAAAAGAAAAAGCTCTTGAAGTAGCCAATAAACTTGGATTTGGCGATCGTTCAGAGGAAATCTCTAAATTGTTCTTAAACTGCTACGAAATGTTTACTAAAACTGATTCTCTCATGGTTGAAATTAACCCTTTGGCTGAAGATTCAAATGGGGAATGTAATTTTCCAATATTTTATATTTATTTTACGGAAAATACCTCGTCAAAATTACAAAAAGTCGAAGATAATATGAAATTAATGTGAATCAATTTTCTGTTTTACAGTCATGTGTTTAGATGCAAAATTAAGATTTGATGATAACGCAGAGTATCGTCAAAAGAAAATATTTGACCTTCGAGACTGGACTCAGGAAGATGAGAAAGAGGTGGAAGCATCCAAACATAACTTAAATTACATTGCCCTTGATGGAGATATTGGTGGGTGAAGGAGTATTTCATTTCAGCTTTTGTAGTATTCTAAAATTTCAAGTGAATTAATATGCGATTTAAATTTTTATATTTATTAGGGTGTCTGGTCAATGGAGCTGGTCTTGCCAGTACGCTTTTCAAATAATTTATTTTATTTTCAATATTCCTTTTCTAATCTAGATTTTTAATTTTTAATTACATTCTTTTTTTTCTCATTTTCTGATAATAGTGGCGACCATGGATATAATTAAGCTTCATGGTGGTTGTCCTGCTAATTTCCTCGATGTTGGTGGTGGTGCAACTGCTACCCAAGTCAAAGAAGCATTCAAAATCATTACATCCGATCCAAAAGTCAACACCGTCATGGTTAACATCTTCGGTGGCATCATGCGCTGCGACGTGTAAATTACATATAATATATAACAGTATATACTGTTATATATTATGTGAAATTTTATTTTGGAGACAGAAAATAATCGTTTAACATAGATTTAATATATTTATAAAAAGTACTTTTAAATCCATGAACTGAGTCATTTGAAATTTTCAATGCAGAATCGCGGAAGGCATCATTGCTGCGGCAAAGGAACTTAACCTAAGAACACCAATTATTGCTCGACTACAGGTATGATAAACATTTTTAATGCCTATGAGATATATGTCATCATTAGCAATATAAGTATATGATTCGACTTTTATCATCTTTATAGGGGACAAATGTAGATGATGCCAAGGTGTTGATTGCAAGTTCAGGGATGAAAATCCTACCGTGCGACAATCTAGAAGAGGCAGCACGTTTGGCTTGCAAGTAAGTATTCTGGATTTTTATTGTACCAAGAGCTTTTTATTAGGTTTCTCGAGTATCGCTCTTCTAATAATGTGTTAAATTTTACAGATTGTCCAGTATCGTCTCACTTGCAAAGTCAGCCAAGGTCGACATCAATTTCGAGATGCCAATTTAAATCTTTTCCTTGTAATTTTAAGCGCTCTTAAATTTCATAATTTGTCAAAGATCTGATCTTCATTTGTATTCATGGATAAAACTATGAAATCGTGTTGTGAGACTCAACCGTTCGCATGTAAATACAATTATAGTCTATTAGTCAGTGAAACCGCATTTAATAATATTTATTAGCACTAACTTTGAAACACAAATATTTATTATTATCATTGTTATGTCGTTGGAAAATTTTATTATTATTCACCATTAGGCAACGCATTTCAAAAAAATATGCAAAACAATTTTTTAATTCTAAGTTTAGAAAGTTTTATTGGACGACATGATGATTGCATTTAAAAAAATGATCTACAAAAAGTATAGTCACTAGTGAGTATTTCTATGCAAGGAACAATCTACCAATTTGCCGGTTGACAAAATGTGCTAGAGTTTGTGTGATTTGTCAACGAGTCACTTGGAGCCCCCTTAGTCCAACTGGTTGGATAAGGATCCTACTATGATGCTTATATAATTTTAGTTTTGATTTGTTATGATTGATGATTATCCTGTTTAGTCGATTGATATCATCATCCCGTCACTTGTAGGGCTCTGTGAAGAAATTCTTTATTATTTTAATCATATTATATTTTAAGTTACCCCCGAAAAGTATTAAGATTTAGAATAATATATTTAGCGTTATGGAATATACTCGATTGTATTTCCTCAAATTATTGATGCTGGTCTCCTACAAAAAAATTTAAATATTTACATGTTGTAGTATAGTAGTATTGAAAATTAGAATGAATCTTGAAGGTAAATGTTTATTATAATGTACCTAGAAAATAATTCTATGAAGTTTTATTCCTGTGATTGCCATCTTAACTCGATTGTGTTTTTATTATTCCCCTTTTGCTGAATAATAATATTTTAAATATTATAATGCAGCTAGAGGTAATAATAATATTTAATATGATCAAATCAAATGATGAATAAATGATGAACATTAAAAAATGGAGAAATAAATAAACACGACAATTTAAGTCAAATCTATCATTCATGTACTTGTTGACACACATTTCACATCTCACTGTTCATATTCGTTGGATAATTCTCGGAATGTTTAAAGTTTATGATCTCATGGAAGAATGTATAGCATATGTGCATGCTATGATAAAAAGTCTAGATATTGCAACGTGTCCATAAAAGTTATTTTTTATTAAACAAATTCCCCCTCAGGTTGTTTAAATACATTAGAATATATAGTTAATTTACTCTTGTATAACAGTATAGTATATGATCAGTTACTTTCCGTAGAAACATTAATTAAGAGATAGATTCAATTCAATCTACTCATTTGTAAGGCAGAATGGAAGGCACTTCAAGTCAGATTTTTGATAACAAATAGCATATTATAAGTATTTTGTCACGAGTCAACAATGTATCTAATATGTTTTTCCCTTAAAATTCTAAATTGTTGTTAAACAATTTTTCACTTTGTAGGATATTAGTACAGTAGCTTATATATATTTTTATATATATATT
Organism: Arrhopalites spinosus; assembly: GCA_034700945.1. Lineage (NCBI taxonomy): Eukaryota > Metazoa > Arthropoda > Collembola > Symphypleona > Arrhopalitidae > Arrhopalites > Arrhopalites spinosus. The sequence continues at coordinate 56,773 of JAQIVZ010000306.1, forward strand.
TCTGCATATTATTTTTATAACAGTATCAAATTCAATACGAAAACTTTCCTCCTTGATTAAGTAACAGATATTATATAGAATTTTTATATTAGTAAAAACTAGAAAATTATTATTACTGTGTTTCTATTGAATAAGAAATATTATTTGCTTGTAGAATATTTTGTAGAGAAATACAACTATTACCTCGTCGTTTTTTTATAACTATTCTTCATTTTGTTCAAAATTAACAATAGTATAGGTCATTTACAAAAATCTACTCTATGATATATATTTTTTATATTTATATAGTACAAATTTCTTTTTTACCATTAATATAATATTTTTAAATTATCTCATCTCTTCTTCCCTTTTTCTATAATTATTATGATTTAACATCACCCAAGTAAACACTAATGGTACATGTAATAATTGTTTTCGTAGTATCTAAGTATATTAAGGTAAATAGTAAAAATAGTAAACAATTCCCTTGTATTGCCATCGAACAGTGCTCTATTTTTGCTTTGTTTAGCTTAGCTTCAGTATTGCTCAACTAAATTTGATTTTTTTTTCAACAAGAAAGTTACTGAATTAACAAAATTGTAACGTTGACATATGTATATTTTCTTGTAAATTTTCTCGTACAAAACATAATGTTGACCAGCTACAAAGTATTACAGTTACCAGCAATCCTCGATCATTTATCATACTCTGTATCAATTCCATATCATATATGCTTTCTATACAAAAAAAACTGTTGTGAGAAACCACGTATTAAGGAAAGCCAAAATTGATCCATCAATTTTTTACAATTGCCCCATTCAACGTGTTACATTACTTACAACTATCAAAATTCATTAAAAAATAACACAAAAAGAAGTAGTTCATTTAGAAAAAAAACATTAAAGTAATGAGAAACTCTATACTTAGAAAAATTAATTCCACATTATAGCTAACAAAAAAAAGTGGAAAATATTATTATTAATTTAATAATAATCATGATAATTTTTTGAAAAAAAAGAAAAGTATCTATAGGTAGATAGTTACAATCCTATTATACTCCTGTATCTCCATATAATCTCTTTCTCTGCACAAACACTCTCTTACATTAACAAGAATAAACTATGTAAATAAACTTTTGTTTTATAAATTTAAAAAAAATCCCAACCAACTGCTTTGAACAAAATAGCAGCTATTATTTAACCAAGTATAAACTATAAGTATAAAGAGAATGAATTATAAAAGAAATATAGTGTGCATATTAAATTATGAAGTAACCAGCTACTAGAAAGAAAGCAAAAAAACTGAAGAAAGGAATATTGAAATCTGTCTAATATAAATTCATGTAGTAGAGATTTTTTCTTCTTTTCCTTTTTGAATAATTCCTCAAAAAGTAAACTGATACTTTAAAATAGAAATTCAGACGATATTTGAAAATACAACAAGAATAGTTTTTTTAAAAATTAAATTATTTAAAGTCGACAAAAGTATTGTCAAAAATGAACAAATTGATGGGGAAAGGTATCGTAGGCTATAATGAAGTGTAAAGTATAAAACCCATCAATATAGTGAACCAAATGTTAAACTGACAGTGTGTACTCGTAACAATGATAGTAATTATCATAACGCCGTTGCTCTATTAAGGAATATTAGTTTGTTGGCTTACTACTGCGAGAAAAAAATACTTTGAACATTCTCGAAACTACTGTCCTTCGCGTGGCTCTGAACGATCTGAACGGGTCAAGAGATCTCGATGGAATTGTGAGATGTGCCGACGAATAGAGTCTTTATTTTCAAACGGTTCTCCACAGAAACAGCAGGAAAAGTCTTCTTTCATTCCAGTAGCATCAACACTGTTGGAATCTGAAGTATTTCCGCTCACTCCCTTACTACCACTGCCACCACCACCACCGCTCTTCCTGTCAGAGCCAACTGAAACCGGAGAGCCTCCCTTCTTATCTTCTTGGTATCGGTGCACTGAGCTAATGTGCTTAATTAAATGAGCCTGTAAAGGAGGCAGAGAAAAAAATAAATTATTTATTACTTTTGTCCCAATACGTGTTTGAAAAATATAAACTTGAAAAAGATTTTCTCACCTTTTGACGGAAAGATCCTTTGCAGAAAAAGCAGGTAAATGGTTTTTCTCCAGTATGAGTTCTGAGATGAGCAATAAGGTTCCATTTAATGAAAAATCCTTTGCCGCAATAGTGACAAGAGAAACTTCGGGTATAATGTGAACAAAAAAAATAAAAATTAGAATTATTTCATGTAGCATTTAATGAGTCTACTGTACTGTTACGTTTTGCACACAAAATTCTCCGTGCGTGTTGAAACCTGCACGACCTTGACCATTCAGTGTATGACCTTGAGCAGTCACTGGAGCCAGCCTATAAGCTGCGCATCGTAAGCAGTGATTGTTTCAAGGTGACCTTAAGCCTGTCAGTGCAGGAATTTTACACTCTCGTTTTCTACTCTCATTTTCTTATTGTGACTCGATTAGAAGATTTTAGTGAAAAATTTTAGTTTAATTAGTGAGATGTCCACGCCAAAGAAGAGACCTAAATTAGGGGAGGCTATGGACGTCGACCAGCCTTCTACATCTTCAAAAGGCCATCCACCGGAAGTGACTAAAGAGTTGCAAAAGAAAGGGACTCAACTCTACTGGGAATTGGAAGATTTGAAGTCTCGATACAAGGAGGTATTATTATTACATTCACGTTTAATGAGTAAATATTTGCTATCCTTTCTAGTTTTAATTGACATGTATATATTTTTTAGTTGACAGGGAAAGATTTTGAGCCTGGGGAGAGAGATTAAAGGTCCACAACGTAGTGTCAAAGTATTGCAATTTGACTCTACTGCTCAGTATGAGTGAATTCCCACAGAAGTTGATGAGAATGATGTAAGTAAATATGTATAATGTTTATTTTTCTCTCTCTTCTAGCATTCATGCACAAAACTAGTACTTAATTATACGTTATTATTTTTTTGTTGACTTATAGTTGAGACCATTAGATGAGGCTTGTACTGGCTGTGGAACCAGGACCACTATCCGCTCAACTTTTGCAAAATCACGTACAATGTGTCATTTTTGCATCAGCAAAGAAAAAGCCACAAAAATCTATCTCGGTGAGATTTGTACTGGAATTCCACAGTTAAAAAATCAATGTGGACCAGTTTGGTCACCTGGAATCGTCCTACAACCTTGCCAAAGGTGCTTACTTGACAGATTGGGTAGAACCGATATTGACAACTCACCCCCTCCTATCTCAACTCAAGAAGAAGGATTTGCGAGATTCCAAGATCTTGCTCAAGTTGACCTCAAAGGACTATTGGGTGATGCAGAGACTGGAGCTGTGCTTGTCAGAGTCATGAATTTTTCGGTACCCCATAAGAGAGTTTTGGGAAATACTCTATTAAAATACCATCGAGATGATGCTCGACTCAAAACAACTACTAGTCTCCGTCAATTAGTTTCTCGTTGTGTTAGTGGATTCACTGTCGAATCTAAAAAGAAATCAAAGGATATTAAATTTGACCTGGTCAAAGTGGAAGAGAGACATATTCCTTGGGCTCCTGAATTTAAGGGATGGACTCCTATTGCTGCTTGTGACTACAATAACTATTGCGTAAGGCTACATAATGTTCAATTTTAATATTCTCTCTCTCTCTAAGTTGTGAACATTCTAATTAAAATGTACTCATTTATCTAGTTTGCAGACATACTGGGTACTCCCCATCTCAATGCTATGCCAGGTCAAGGGATTAAGACTCAGATTGTAAATTTGTCATTTACAATGAACCAAAAATACGAATATATCTCTCTCCCTGGTCTTAAATTCCATTTAGCTAATAGAGGAGCTACTATTGATTGGGTACCTGCTTTGGATGGACAAATGTGGAATACCGAAGGCAGTAATGGGGAAATATATGCAGAGGGAATAGAACTGAATGATGGAATTTATGTAAGTGAAAAAACAATAATTTAATTGCCCATTTACTCATTTTTTATTTGTGTGTGTCATTCTCTGTACGTAAATAATTAGACCATTATTGTCCACACAGATCTACATTGGAAGTACAGGAGGTAATCGACATCATCAAAAGAGTACAACAACAGCCTTTGTTGAGTACAAGGCTGCTCATCCTTTAGCTAAAATGTTCAAGACCATACTTCCCTGAACTTCTCTGTACTTCCCTGAAAATAAAGATGACTTGAGACTCAATGAAAGTCAGTTTATGATTGTGTTCCTACTCGCTCAACTTTTTAGTTGTCCATTCAAAAATTTCTCTCCACCATTCCCTGCTACCACCACATTTACAAACTGTTTATCGGTGAAAGAATTTTCTCCTGACAAGCTAACCAAAGTTATGAACAACAACATTATTGTAAAAAACTACTCAATGGACCAACTGAATCAAATTGGTAATTTTTCTTCAGTTTTGCTCAAATGGAAGGCTGAGATGGCCTATGATTGGAATAATGATCAGTTGAAATATTCAAAGCCTCCTTCTAAAGCTTGCACTATTATGTAATAAGTTGTTACATTTTGCTCGTACACTGCATGTCAGTTCTAATGAATTATTATAAGAAATAATTTTATCATATTTTGTTCTCTATATGTTTACCATTAATTACTACTGCTACTTTTGTAATCTAGTACTATACTCAATTGTTACATTTTAATAAATGACATATTTTAACAAAATCAAACTAAAGCGATAAAAGTCTTAGTTGATGCTTACTTTGGTTGATGAACTTTCTCATGTTTCTTATAGTCGTCGTAGGAAGAACATTCGTAGTGACACATGGAGCATCTCAAAATTCCTACATGGACACAAACAAACAAAATAAAATTAATTAGCTTTATAATTTTCATCAACTAAAATATTTCAAGTAAAATGTGTAGGTCATACGGCATACATTATGATGGAGTTTAATGACCTCTAATTTGTTTATCCAGCTTAAATTTAAATTAAGAGATACGAAACTAGCTCACCTGACTCGCTCAGGGATGACTCACCTGACTCTGGGATGATCTGGAGGTGGGGAGTCTTAGTCCGAGTGTTTGTAATTTTTGTTCCTACTTTTGCCAGTATTGCTACCTACAAAAAATCAAATAATAAAAAGAGCCTTAATTTTCATCAAAACATGTCATTCATTTCAAAACTCATGCGTGTGTCAAAACAAGTTGATTGCTTCATTTTAGTAGTACAGTATTAGTTGAGTAATAAATAGGTAGTGGAGAAACTCGGCAAAACTTACTTGATTGCTATTTGGAGTTGTGGAAGTTCCTTCTTTGGTTTCAGTTGTGGCCGGTGAAGATTTCGTACTATTACTGTTCGAGTTATTACTTATTGAATTTTTGTGATGAGAACGTGTCCGCTTAGGAGGGACATGAGCACTTTTTTCATTGTTATTATTATTCAAAGGCACTGACAGGAAGGATCGTTTATTCCGTCCTTGTCTAGTTCCACTGGTGGCAGGTGTTCCATTCTTGATGTCTTTTCCTGAATTTCTTGTCGATTCAAATGGAGCTGAAGCGATCAAATCTTTAGCTAATAGTTTATTGGAATCGATAGAGTCTTCTACACCATCCACGTCAACGTCAGCTTCTTCCGTATCTTGATTCATCATGTCTTCAGATTCGATTGTCTCCATGTGGTTATCAAGTGTTGTTGAAAGCAAAGTAGAGGCGGCCTATTAAAAAAGAAAGTATTTTTTTCAGTAAAATGTTCATAAACTATTTTTAAATTATATTAATTTAAATAATAAAAATTATATTCATCATATTCCCCCATTGTCAATCATGAAAGCTTTATTTTAAACATTAAATGTTTAAACTAACCAAGGATCCATCAGAATTAATATTTGTACTGCCAGTCATCAAAGGCATTGGTTCCGGAGTCTCAACGGTCATTGGAGCTAATTGAGTAAATTTCAATTCCGATTTGATACGAACTTCACTGGCACAAGGCAGTGAAAGATCTTCAGGTTTTGGTGACGACCCACCAGACTCTGCCATAGAATTATTTGCCGAGTGAAGATCATTCTCATGTTCCACATGTACTGCCCGGATTTCCTGATGATGGGTGAAAACAAAAATAAACCCCGTGTAGAAAAATAGACAGAGACAGCAAAAGGGAGAGGAGAGAGGAGAGAGAGAGAGAAGGGAGAGAGAGCAAGAGAAAAAAGAAAAGTTGCCATGCAATCTGTTGAGCGATACGTTCAATTATAACATTTTCCTCTTTCTACTATGTATGTACATAGAGAGTGGAGGTATGTACTAAAATGTGATCAAATGTATGCTTTCAAAAAATACGTACACACACAAGTACAATAAATGAAAGCAGCATTTGGTATGTACAGTATATAGTGAATGTACCAATGTACTTTAAAAGATATTTCTTCACAAAAAAGGAGCATGTTATAGAGAGCGTCACCTCAAAGCACATATATATAAATGGAGTGGGACTACGCATTGTAAGTACACGCATACATACCTCTATTACTCATGCTTTTCTTTGAGATGAAGAAACATATTTTACAAGGATACAGAGGAGAGAGAGAGAACGTGAGGAGGGGCGGTGGGGGTGAACCAGTGTTGTTGAAATTTTTGCCCAAGGCAAACTACTTTGAATAGAGACACACATAGACATTGAGAGAGAGAGAGAAATCTAAAGAGAGAAAATAATTTTTTCCCAAAACTTACATGCATTGGCAAGGGGCCAATGTCGGGCTCAAGTGAATTTGAAAGGGAGGACCCATTGCCGTTTGAGCGTAAATTTGTATTTCCTGGGCTATGAGCTCCTCCAACTGTTATAAAAATGTTGTAAAAAAATGATATCAAAATGCTTTAACAGATAAAATTGGTTACAAGAAAAAATTGAAAGTTATAAAAAAAAATATTGAGGATGAAAAAAAATGGGGAAAAGATTATGGATAAATCTTGCATCGGCCAAGAATCATAAAAAAACAAATAAATTGTAACATACCACCAGGACCTCCAACGACAGTCACAGTGGTGGCATTGCCAGGAAGTGAAATCCCTTTCTCTTGGATATTCTCGATGACAAATTTTCCATTCACATGACCTGGATCCAATTGTAAAAGTTGAATCAAATCCTGTAGGGTCCCGAGATCCTTCAAAGGCACTTGAACTTCACCTCCATAAATGAAACGAACCAAAAGGAGCATATCATGGTACTTGACATCTGGTACAAGAATTGTGTACGTATCACTTGTGACAACATCTTCAAAAATCTGGAGACAAAAAAAAATTTTTTTTTTTATTAAAAAAATGCATCATCATTTCATGTACTAAAACTATCAAACAAAAAAATATTACACTCATCCTAATAATACTAGATAGATAGATATACTCACAGTCAGTTAGAACAACATGATACCCATTTCGAATAATAATAATAATTAATAGCAATAAACGAGCTTAGAACAAAAGCTTGTTTTATTCATGTATAATAATAATTGTAACTGCCGCCCATGTTTATTTATTTATTTAGAAAGTTAGTTGATATTTATCATATTCCATTTCCATTGAATTGTTGACAATTTAAAAAAAACAGTGTGTAATAAACGAAAAGACTAATATACTCAAACTCTTGTTCAAACATGAGAATGGAAAAAAAAATTCAAAAAAAAATGACGGAGTGAAAAGAAAGAAAATACAAAAAGAAAGAAGACAAGAAACAAGTTGTTTACCGATTTGAGCCATGGACTGGCAGAAGCCAAAATAAGACGATGAACACTAATTGAACCACCGTCGCAAACAATCTTGGCATCGGCACAAGCTTCCCCTTGAAATGAATTTCTGACTTCTTCCCCAATCACATTCAAATGTTTGTTATATTGCAGAAATAGCCAGGCTACAATAAAAAAATAATAAATAATAAAATTAATAAGTAATCAAGATATTAAACAACACAATCAATTTAAACGTGACTTAAAAGTTTTAAAAAGTAGTTTATGGAAAATGAATATGTACGCTACCTGCTCCTCCTGCTGCAGCCATGATTTTCACTTTGAGAGATGTGACTCAGAACACACACACAACTTTCCTTTCTAGTTTTTTTGGAATTGTTCAAAAAAACTTGGTCAACTGGACACACACTGACACTGACAGGATGAACAGGAGTAGTAGGGATAATTATTGAAAAGTTGAATTAAGGCAGGATCCTGGATTTTGGAGTCGTAAAAAAGAGAGCGCGAGAAGGCAAGGTGGAGACAGTCTCTTTGCTCCGTTTAAAATACGTACGCACTAACACAAGCTACAGCCACAGTAAAAATATTCTCAACAAGAGAGTAAAATGTAAAAGTTTCACTTTGGTCGTTGAACATGGAGGATGCTGCAAGGATTCTGATAATACGGCTGGGAGAGAGAGAGGGAATTATTTGTGGGGAAAGGGGAAAGACGAGGGAATGGCTCCGTCCCACAATGGAGCCCCTTCAATTGTCCACAAACTATTTTATTTTCTATTCCATTCCATCCTCTACTTGCACACTACAAATTCTACTTTTTTAAATTCCCAAATAATTCTCTCTTGCCTAGAATTTTTTCTCCTTACATTTGTGACATTATGACATACGCCCTTTGACCTCCAAGGGGTCACTTGATCCCTTCACTCCCTTATCTGACCTCCTCCCTGACATGAAACTGACATGAAAAACTGAATGATACTTTTCAATTGCATGGAGCCTTATGAGAGTACACTACATGACATTTTGTAAACTCATCTGTTGATTAGTGTGTAGAATCATCTCGGGTGGTTCTTTTGTGAGACAGAGTCTACTGTAATTTCTTCTGCTGTCTTTGAAAGTGGAACATTCACAACACGGAGTACATACTAAAAAACTTGCAACTCTCTCTCTGTCTCTCTTGCAAAGGGTAAGGGGGTTGAGAAAATTTCTATGCTAGTTAAAGCTTATGAAGTGATGGAAAAGAAAAGAGAAGATATACAAAAGGATATATACCTACATATTTATATAGAGTCCTTTTATTGTGTAAGTAGAGAGAGAGAGAGAGAGAGATGTTGGAGCCTCAAAGGGAAAACACATAGAGAATTTTCTGTTCATCACAAAATGTGTACAGTGTACAGTGCTTTGCCATGCATTACATTACCTGACTCTGAGGACGATATCACATTGCATGAGACTCGACAACAGAGAAGGGGAAATTTTTTGTTCGTATTTACCTTCTCCTCTCTTCAGCAACAGCAAGTTTTTGGGTTGTTGCTGATGCTCTTAGTTTGACTCTATAATACATAGTGTAGCCGCTGTTGAGGGATGCTACCTAAAACGAGCATTGCGTTACATATTCAACCTCTCTCTCCCTTCTCTCTCTCTCTATCTCCTTTACTTTTATATTTTTCATGCCTACACATCATCCAGCTTAAAATGTATGTGTGTGTGTTTTCTATGCGGAGGAGAGCCAAAGTTTTTAGAGACGCTGTAATGCATTGCTGTAAATGGTTTGAAAAAGTTCTCTCTCTCTCTCTTTTTTTTTGTAAAATGACGATGACGACTCAACAGCCTGAATGATATGTATATATTGTACATACAACAGTTAACTTCCTTTCTTTCCCTTCTCCTCCTTCCACTCTTAACAGTTGTATTATTATATTATTATAAAGTATGTGTATATAGTCTCTATATGTCCATTCCATTCATGGTCTCTGAATTCATTTGATAATAAAAGAGCTGTACTGTTGTAGGTTTGTCTCTCACTCTCTGTATGTGCGATGCACAATTTTTAACTCTCGCATTGTATGGTACCATACTCATAGTATGTACTGTACAAGGATGATTCAACTCAAATATATATTGTACATTATAAAACACAACAAGGCTTGTGATAAGAAAGAATATAATATTATATACACTTTACTATACTTACCACCACCACCATCAGTTTATCCAACCATGGCTAAAAGCTTAACATTATTATTTTTATTTTACCACTACATACTCTACCACCACTACTACTACCACCATCATCAAGACTCTCTCTCTCCCTCGCCAACAACTTGCAACAGGAAAGAAAATTCTCTCACATGCATGTAAATCCATTTATTGCCATTATATACACACACAAGAGAAATACTACCTGGAATTTAACACACATCACATGTCATTCTAAAAAGATGTACATGTATAACTCACTCCTTTTCGTACTCTTTTTATTTCTTTTGTATAAACCTTGAAATTCAATGTATTTTTCCTCTAACAGTACGTTAACAGCGAGAGAGAGAGAGAGAGAGGTGGAGAGAGGATATTCTTTCGACTATATCAAGATAAAAAGCCTCCTTCTTGTGTTCTTTCCCATCTTTATAAAGACTTATGGGTTCAGGGTCCATCATCCACCAGCATCCTTTTTTTTACTTGACTCAGTCTCTATAGTTTTACTTATTTTCCTCAAGCCCCATTTATATGTATGCTATATTTTCACATAATATTCTATTTGATGCGTTGACCTTCGTCCTCCTCCTACATCCTTGCCTCTTTTTATTATTATTGTATACACCTATATAATATAATTCTCTTGGTCTATATAAGTAAACAATTATTATTATTATTCGTCATAAAATAATTCCTCTAAATTTATTTGTCATTTCTATCTGTGTGTGTACTTTCCAAATACCTCAAGTCTCCATATTTTGGATTTCCCCACAAATAAAAAATAAAATATCTTTACTCAAACTATTTTTTTTGATACATAAAGGTGTACATGATATGACCCACAAAATGATTGACAAGTGCTGTCAATTAATGAATCACCGTGGCTAACACATGTTTCGGATGGAGAAAGCTTACAGAGATAATTTTCATCCTGGATCTGCCTAAGCAAAGGGAGGGTTTTCAACTATATAGCAAATATGATGAGGTATGCTATACCCCACATGCATTCTATAGAGTGTACCTGCACCAGTAAAATAGACACCACGTTACGGGGTCCACGTAGGAGAAAGGGTTTAATGGCTTTCGATGTCTTTCTCATCTTGCATACCCGTACCTTCTATACGGTTTTTATATATCATGTACCGTTAAAATGCACATTCTATACCAACTTTTATATTTAGACACACGTATTCACAGTGGAAAGAGTCGGGGAAAAATATCTTTGAAAAGTCCTGTGTGTTCAAGTGAGAGAAATAATTTATTTTCTTCTCATGATGAAAGCATTCGAAAGTACTAGAATTTTTCTATCCTGTAAATTTTGAAGTGAATGAATCGCATGAATATAAAATATTATATTTCAAAACTATTAAAACCAACTCTGAAAATAATATTATATTAATTTTCACCAAATTTTAAATCAAAATAAATGTAATGCATAGTAATCAATAATGATTGGTGAGAGGAGTATGCCATTTAAAGTTCATACACTACAAAACAATGAAATTTATTTAAAATCATTTTTGAGAAAAATATCAAAATTTTTTATTATTCAAACTTTAAACTGAAAATGACATTTTAAGGATTCTTATCAGGCTTATCATGTACATCACGTGGCGGTCAACAAAAGTAAGGAAAATCCCTTTCTCACATCAAAAAAAAGGATGAACAAATATTTATTTAGCTTGTACATATTATTGTGATTATATCTATTGTACCTCATTACATTTCAATCCTTCAGGACAAAATATGACCATGACGTCTATACTCATTTTACGAAATTAAAAAAAAAAGTTCTCCTTTCTTTTTAAAATGAATAGAAGAGTTAATAAATATTGTGCGACTTACTATGTATGTCTTATTTAATTTAAATGAACGATAACTGCAGCGGTGACTTTTTTATAGATTGAAATCTTTACATTGTAAGCTACATTTACAGTTAAATATAACATAATTACAAATTAATATGACATGGTTTTGATTTTGAAAATATGATTGCATTTTTTTCTATTATTTTTTAATTATCATACAAGTTAATGTAGACTGTGATATTGTCAAAAAAATTAATCAAAAAGATTCATACTTTAACTGTTGGTTTGTTGTTTAATTATTATCCCAAGAATTGTCTTCAAATAATTCCCATTTACTAGTGACAACTTGAGCTTTCACTTCTTCTGGATCAATAGTTTCCCATTTTGAAGCTACAAATCCACCTTTTGGTTTATTGTTCTCACTATTCAACTTATTTGTAGTGGAGTTTGCAGTAAATTGTGTAGTCATAAAACTATCTGATTCTATATCCATTGGAACACCATCCAGTTCATCACTCTCCTCAGGATCAATTGACTGAAGTGCTCGAACTAAATTTAGGGCACTTTTTGGAGGCATTTGAGTTCTTGGGGGAGATTTTCTTCTTTTGAAAAGAATTTCCTCATCATCATCCACTTCTAAACCTTCAAATATTTTTTCTTCTTCTTCCTACAATTTTTTTTAATTCCAATTAAAAATTATAAACTGTTCTCTCTTACTCTCTTCTTCTCAATTTTAAACACAAAAATTAATCTCAATCACAATAATAGATAACAAGTTAAAAATAAAGTTTATTCTCACCCTTGAATTGGCTGTCAGTAAGCCCAAGAAAATATTTTGTAGCCTAAACGCCCATAAAAAAATTAAGTTAAACAAAATTGTATTGTACCCAATGACATTGCTATCCTCACATGATTACATAATACATTTAATGATATTTTGATTCATATTGTGATCAATGTGTGAATGTCAGTAATAAGGTATACCTTATTAAAAATTCGTTTGGATAAATTCCCCATTCTTCCCATGCTCTAAAACAAGCCATGACTCTTTGTTTAAAACTCTCAGCCATGAAACCCTTTTCTGCACAAGCTGTTTGGTACGCAAAATGTATGTCTTGAAAAACTGAGGGTAGGTGTGCTTTAAATCCTTTTTTTTAAAAAAAAAAGTAAACAATTTATAGATTCGTACTTAACTAGCTGATTAAAGATTATAAAGTAATAACATACCTTTTCTATAACCAAATGCACTGTAAAAAACGAGATTAAAATTAGACACACTGTATAATAAAATTCACAAAATCGTTCAACTATTCGAAAATATCCCAACTAAACTACAATTAAAACTGGTATGAATTTTTTTTCTGCTTACTTCATTCCTCTAGCTGAACAATTATGAAGGACGTCAGAAATAAAGTAGAGTCTTGCAATTTTTTTCGTTAGTGATGTTTTTGGATTACAGAGTGACTCTTTTACACACAGACATATTTCATCCACCGATTCTGCATGCTCAATTGAAAATATCATGATTTCCGCAACACGGTGTCTCTCCGGAGTTATGTTTCTTAACATTCGTTCTAGTCTTTCCCTCTGCCTGTATACCATTACAATTCAGTGAGATATTTAAAAAAGTACATACTATGATGAAACACACATTGTAGTTGTAAAAAAATATTCAATTTGTTCGAATTAATTACGCACGCATTAGATAGAGTTCCTTTATGTATATCTCGCTCATCTTCTGGTACCAAGTCGTCTGGCATACCCTGAGTAAATGGATTAGAAGTTGGTGGTTTCCATATTGATCCATCTATGGAAAAATAAAATGAAATAAATTAGGATTCATTATTAGATGAACAAAAATAGAGCAGTCTTGAACTACTAAAATGAACTCAAATCCACATACTCTTGAACATGCGAAAATCATCGGTCCTCCAACGCTGAGTAGAATCACCTTGCAAAATAGAGTACAACTTCCACCGGTAGTATACATGAGCAGGACTTTGATTTTCAAATAAAAATCTGTGAAAAAATAAGTACACATAGTGTTATTTTCGATTATTTAAATCTATTAATTTTGTTGTTGATCAGTTCACATGAGATGTAAATGGGGATAAAACATGAAAATGTACAAGTTTCTATTTCGTTACCTATATTGAGGATTGCTAATCTCACGATTCATTATCATAGCTTCATACATGGGCCCTTCTCGAGTCACAGACTCTACCACCCTATGTATAAGGGCAACCAAGGTCCGGTCTGTTGGAATCACAACTTTTACGACAGCATTGTACAGTATCTAATTTCAAATGAAATGGAAAAAACAATTAACACAATACTTGAAAAATATCATTAAGTATAATTTAATTTAAGTAAAGATTTTATACTTACTCTTTCAAACTCTTCTTTTCCTTTTAGATCGGTTGGATAAGGTGTTCCTGGGGGTGGAATCTACATAAAAGAAATTCATATAAGTGAGCTTTGACAATAAAATTCAAGTAAATATTACTTAAATAAAAATTATACACACCCTATGTCGATCTCTTTTGTCAGGTTGGGCGTTAAAGGGTAATCCGGATAGAGGCGGTGGCATTGCCAATTCCATCATTTGAGGGGGTATATATATCGGAAAAGTTGGGATTGGCACGGCTTTTCCCCATCCTAACTTGATTTCGGATCCCAAAATTTCTTTACCTGCTAAATTCTTTAAGGCTCGTTCTCCATCTCTTCGACTCATAAAAGCAACAAATCCGGACAGTCGATTTCTTTGCTTTTCTTCATCTGTTCGAGGCCACATCACTTTTACACTTGCCAACGGACCATATTTTCCAAATATATCCATTAATTGTTGTTCTGATATCTAAAGAGTGTACAAAGCAAAACCCAAACAATTTGTTCTCGATTCCGTTCAAAAAGAATAGCAATAACAAAGAAAAAAAACTGTCTAACTGTACTACAAGGAGAACAGATCAATTTAGTTAAAACAACTAGACTAGTTAGTAGAAGCATCATATTAAGTTCATAACGTTGGACATTAAAGTAATTATTAACGCTTCATTTTTCTCCAAAAAAAAATGAATATGGGTAATTCAAATGTAAATTATTTTTTAGAAGAGCTGCCATAACATATCTCAGAAACGCTATCTCTTTCTTCAAGTAAAACTAAAGTACAACCCACGTAGAGGAAATTACCTTCTCAGCTGATACATTCTGATTTTTGACTTTTACACATGAGAAGAGACAAATATAAAAAGAGAAAGCATTATTTCAACGAACAAAAGTATTATATGTACGACGAAAAAAGGAAAACTTATATGGATTATAAGTTTTAGTGGAGTTCCAAAATAAACACAAAGTATCACCTTTTAAAAATTCATCATCATAATCACAAAAGATAACACACACAAGTGAACTATAATATGTAAATTTAATAAATATGTATTAGTGTAGAGTAAACTGAGAGAAATTTTTTACCTTTGTTGGAAGGTTGCCCAGGTAGATATTGGTCGTATTGGGATCACCATCATCATTCGATCCCATCCTAACATCGTCTAAAGTAACAATTGGTGATTTCCAGCAACAAACGGATATTATTAAGTGTCTTGGAACAATTTATAAAATCGAAAGACGAAGTAGAGTTACAATATAGTCAAGGAATTGAAAGGAAATAACAAGATATTATAGGATCGGTAAAAAAATACAGAGGTTGGAAAAATCGAATAAGATAAAGGGTACTGATTTGATAGTACAATCATATTCTGTTTTAGTTGACAGAAAAAAGAGAGTAGTGGATGGGGACATTGTACGACAAGGGTAGCTTCATTGTACAACAATATCAAATAGTGAAAACAACTTAAATTGTTGCTCATTTGATTTGTCCAGATTTGGACCATTGGAGACATGATTGGCAAGATTGTTTTGTTTGGAATGACAACGTATAAAGCTTATTAACCGAGTTCAAGGGAAAGCGAGGCACGAAGATCATCTCCTGGTTTGGGTGGCAACTTGATGACTTCTTCTAGGCCCAACATAGTCTATAAAAGGAGAAAAAAATATATATAAAATCAAAGCATTTTTCATTCAATTGGATGACTATAAAAATTAGGAATTCAGATTGATACAAAGAAGAGTAAAAATTACCTTAAGTCGATGGCGTTCTTCTCGTTCTTCTTGAATTCTACGTACATGACATATTAAAATTAAAATTTACGTTTCAAAAACAAACTGATCCGAATAAAAAAAATGCATCATGTACATTATGTAACTTTGTTTACATTTTTAGCTCTTCCTTAAATATTTCCAGGTTGCTCTTCTTCTTCTCCCTTTCTTTCTTTTTTCCGAGTCTTTCTGGACGGCCATCGTCCACTGTCGAAGGCTCAGTCTTTGGCAAGTCCTTTTCAAATCTAGACGTTGGCTTGTACAATTTCCCTTTAACATCTTCGTCTGTGAAAATATAAACATTAATTAGTCAACACAATCTACGTAACTTTTGTACCGATTGGTCAAAGGTCATAAAAATTTAATATACGGCACCAATTCCTCTTACGTTTTTTTCCTGCTTCATAAGTGCCTGCTTTAATCCAAACTTTTGAGGATGGTTTAGTAACACTAGTATCTTGAAACACGGCTACATATTCTGGTAAAACAACAACAAAATTTATTAGTTATAAGTATTTTTTATTAAACTTCTCCATGATTTATGATGTGTTTACCTTCGAATGCTTTAGCTGCTGCATGTTCTTCTAAATCCTTTTTTGAAATGGCTTTTTTATGGGCATTAGGTAACAAAAATCCCTTCATAATCACTATTTTTGAAACCCACAAGACGAGTCCTTAAAATTAAGGACTATAAAAAATAAGTCAAAAATCCAAGATCAAAAGTCATCGATTACGGATTATAAGTATTTGCGGTAGTTTTACTTGATGCTTCGTTCAAAACATTGGTGAATTTTTTACAAGTTGTTTGCTTGTTGTTTGCATTTAACTTTAATTATTGCAATTACATAGTGACAAGTCATGGCTGCTCGTGATATCAGTACGAAGGAGAAATTATTGTCGTTAATTGATGATGTTGAAATAATTACAAAGTAAGTTATCTAAATAATTTTATGCATCATAGTTGAGTGCGGTGTTTACCATCAAGTTTAATTAATTTTTTGGTCCCTGTTAGAGAATTACTAGAGACCACTATTGCTCCTAAGCATGAAAGGTTAACCCATGGAGAGCAAACTCAGTTAATTCAATTGCTCTTGTCCAAAAATGAGGACTTAAAAAGCGCCATACAAGTAAGTAAACATACACTTCTTAATGCATTAATCCTGCTATGCTATTTTGACTCAATACTGATTTAATTTTAATACAGTTGGCTCAGGAGCAAGCAGAAATAGAAGAAAAAATTCGAGATTTGCAGTGAGTACTAATTTTAATTTAGTTTGCTAATTACAATTGTGCAAAATCCTAAGATTCTCTACAATTCATGTTGTTTTCTCAGGTATGAAACATCTCGTCATGATCAAGACATACAAGTTCTGCAAAAGTTTTTGAAAGAAACTGAAACACTATTGTCAACTGCCCTTTATCAAGCAAAGCAAAAGTACGAGCAAATAATGAAAGCTCAACAACATTCAGTTGGATCAGAGGAATTAATTCGGTTTTCTCATCGAATATCATCCACAAATGCTGTAGCAGCTCCTTCAAATTGGCAACCAGGAGATGTAAGAAGACCTTACCCTACAGATTTAGGTATAACCATTTTACACATATATCTACCTATTCACAGGATTCTTGTAATTTAGGGCTACATGTACTGAATGTACTTAAAGACGAAGTCTACATGTTTACACTTTTCTTTTTTTTTTCTCTAGAAATGAGAATGGGATTTTTAGGTCGTTTAAGTGACCTTCCCCTTACTGCCCCACCAACTG
This sequence comes from Arrhopalites spinosus, assembly GCA_034700945.1. NCBI lineage: Eukaryota > Metazoa > Arthropoda > Collembola > Symphypleona > Arrhopalitidae > Arrhopalites > Arrhopalites spinosus. Next base: position 74,394 of record JAQIVZ010000306.1, read on the forward strand.
CTCTCTTAGATTCCGTACCTAATACATCCATCAGTAACAATAATTTGGGTAATCCTTTTCCACCTTGGCATCCACATGCTCATCACTCGGGGTCAACTCCAGACCATTCATTGGGTTCCTCTGTCGGTATGTTTCATCCTCCAACTCAAACACCCGCTATTGGAATTGATCCCTCCACAAGAAACCAAGAAGATGTTGAAGTTATGAGCACAGATTCATCCAGTTCTAGCTCTAGTGATTCTCAGTAATAATATTAGAATTATATACCTATTATTATGTATTCAAGACGCAGACGAGTCTATTTTTCTCATTATTTATGTGATTTTTTTTCTTCATAAAATAATAATGCCTTTGTTCACTTGAATGTTTAATAACACATAAATAAATATTTTGTACCAACAAGTTTGCTTGGCAGTTTTATGTATGAAAATGATAATTTGTAATACAAAAAAGAATCTCTTTTGGACATAATTAAACTCACAACACAAACTGTGTTACACAAATAACCCAAATACATAATAATTACAACACGTACAAAGTACACTCATTCAAGTTGATTTAGTCTGACACTCAAGACTCGCTCAGTGAAATTTTAGGGAAAGCATTTGATTTTGCTACCACCAAAACTTGATGTTGATGAGAAATGTAACCACGAATTTGTCCAGTAAAAATTAAATTTGCAACAATACAATGGGTTTCATCGGCATCGATGTCATCATATCCTGACCACTTCAGTGCAGCTTGCATCACAGAAATTGGAACTTGATGTTTTCCGTAAAGAAGGCATCTAACAAACGGATTAAAATTATTTTGTAAAAACTAAACTTGAAAATATTATGAAACTAAGTACATATTTCATAACTTTGACAAATATTAACACTTACGTTTTTTTCAAGAGATTTCTGTACAAAATCATTCTCAATTTTTCCAAAATTAAATACACTCCGGAAACAATAAATTTCCTTTCATACTTCTTCAGGGCTTCATTAAATCTACGCACATGTCCCACTTTCAAAGCATCAGCAACATCATAAAATTCTGTCAAGTCATATTTTTCCAACGCTTCTGCAGTCGGCATCCAACCCTAGTTGACATAAAATAAAATTTATACAACTTGAAAACATTTCAAAGTCCAACGATTCCGTTTCAGGAACTAGTTTTTATTTAAAATAAAAATTCAACCCAACAATAAATGAATTAATTTAGTACATACCAGAAACATTTTTACAGGAACAAGATAGGTCAAAATTTTTCGTTTATTTTCCAAAGAATTTCGAGCTGAAGCATGACGAAAAGCAAAAGTAAGACATTCTTCCGCTGTAAAATCCCAAAATTGTAAATATCATTTAAAATTCCCTATTATTTGTTTACGTTAGTGATTTATTTTGAACAGAAAAAAAGTTTGATCATACCAACGGTAAATTCTGAATCAAACATGGCTTTCCTTCCGACATAATATTTGTATACAATTATTTGATTCAATGGGAAACGATCCTTTAGATTTTGGGCTTCAATAGCTCGTATTAATGGTTTACAAAGATGTAGTCGATTTATTCGAAAGTAAATTTTGAAGAGATGATTTACAAGGCTCAACATTCCCCATCGTTTTGTATCGTTTTCTTGGGCACGTCTGGAAAGGATAACAAACATTAATCAGCACATAAAATTTTATTGTTATACCCCAGTATAATTAAAAATGACAAATTCTTATGAATGATTAGGAATATTTCATTACGTATCAGCTGCACATATCCTAAACATTGTCATTATAACATCTGCGGCTTTCTCTAAAAAATTCAGATTAAAGAGTTATGATTAAGCATAACTTTAAATGTAAGTACACAAGTGGTATTCAAAAAAAACAATGTAGAACAAAAGATTGACTTACCTAGACAAGTCGGAGCATTTTCTTCTGATCGAATTAATGGATCTTCAACATTTTTGGCAGACAGGGCAATACGACGAAGGTCATGGCAAATGGTTTCCATTAATTGTAATAGCCAATTTTCATCCTTTTGACTTTGCAAAAACTTGCAAAATAATTGTCCAAATTGACACTGATAAACTAATGCTTCGTCAACATTTTGGTCTATTACATTCCTTAGTACTCTGAGGAATTGAGAAATTGTTAAAGGACAATTAAAAAATAATATTGATACACAGGTGTATCTTTGTAAACTAAGTTTACTAAACTTACTTGAAATGAAGCATAACCATTTCGGCTAATGGTGAGTTAAGAACATCTTGAATGTTATTTTCATAATCTCCATTTGTTAACCGTGTACTTAGAACATGAGAGTCCTTCAGGGACAAGAGTTGAGCAACTTTATCTCCATTACAGTCTGACCAAGCAGCATAAATCTGATGTAAATACGAATTGAGTGTCATATCTGCCATGATTTCTGTGAATAAAAATAAAAATGTTAACGACAATCCTTTAAATTTTAATAAAAAGTATTCGGATATGTCAAACATACTAACCTTAATAAATCTTTGCAAGTTGTAGTCAGTCTTCACAAATTGTCAATAATTGTCAACTTTATCAAAACTTTGAGTAAAAGCAAAAAAAAACAAAACTTTCGGCAAAGCAAAATTGGTTTGAATGCCGCCATTAGGATATGGTTTTTTTACTTGATGAAAAAATAACAGAGGCCGGCGAAAATTGTGAAAGATTTAATTATTTAGTTGATTAAAGTTTTGACTAGTGACGTTGCAAACATAATTAACTGAGGGTATTCTGGAGCTTAATTTTTTTTGCACAAACCAATTGTAAACAAGGTAAGGTTTCAAAACAATTTTTTTTGACAACTAAAAATTTCACTGACAATGTTTAATTTCAAATCAAATTTTTAATTAATTTAATTTTTGTGTATCAGAAAAATGCGTGGAGGAATAAGTCGTGGACGGCCAAGACGGCGACAAGGTAATTTTAAAACAGTTTTTACAAACATCTTTGAATGAAGTTGGGGAGCATTTTTCATGTTTTTTATTTAATGCATTTTTTAAAGCTGCAAATAACACTTCTGGAGCTGCTATGAGTAATGGTAAAATCCCGTTTGATGTGACATTTTTTGAAGACATATTTCCAAGGGTAGGACCAGCATTGGATGACGGAGCATTGACAACTGTACTTTTTTAAATAATAACTATTAACTTTTATAAGTTTTATATTTATGGTTCATAAATTATGAATACTGACAGTATTATACTGTCTATGATTAATCTACTTTTTTAAAATATGTGTATAGTCACTTCTTAAAAGAAATGCTGATATTACTCCTTCCACGGATGAAATTCAAGGAGTTCAAAATCTCATTACCCGTGTTCTCAGTGTTCTCGAAAATCTCATCTTGTCTCCGGGAACTTTTGATGCTTGTGTAAGTTTTTCTAATGATGGGTTTTCATTACTATAAATAAGTAACTGGTGACGATACCATGCTCTCAATTCGTTATTCTTAAAACAGCAAGTAGATGAAGTACGCCAGGTTGGATCATTCAAACAAGGAACCATTCTAGCAGGTCATAAAACTGCGGACTTGGTTGTCATTCTGAAGACGCTTCCAACAAAAGGTGAAGACTATTTTCTCATTGAATTGAAAAATATGCAAAACTGGAGTGCTACAAAAATTTACTAACATTACAATTTAAAACATTTAATAAGTTTTTTTTCATTAATAAAATTTGTAGAAGCTGTTGAAGCATTAAGTAACAAAGTAGCTGAAGAGTTGAGGCAAACAGAATGTAAGTACATTTTTTATTTTTACTATTGTTATCTATACGAATGATGTGTAGCATATTTTTTGAAAACATCAAAATTATTTTTTAAAGGTCTGCTTGCAAATGTTACAAATCGTGGATTCGATTTGACCAGTGTACACGCCACTGTAAGAGTCTTATTGACTACAGTTCCTCATTTGTCCCGGAAACTGGATCCAGAAATTCATCTAGATCCAAAGTTGATGTAAGTCAATGAATATCATATGAAATAAATTTGCGCCCTGCCCTGGGTACATGTAATAATTGTGTAATATTTATTATTTTTCATAATTGGATGATGGGTGAAGGAATGAACATTGGCAAGCTGTTCGACATTGGTAAATGACATTATTATTGTTTTCAAAAATATCAACTCTGTATCTAGTATAATATTTTGAAATTTACTTCATTGTCAAATGAGCTCATAGTAAATATACTGTGAATTTTTTATATAGTCGATGGTTTGAAGAGCATACACACAATTCCACCGTCAAGGTGCTAGTCCGAATTCTACGTGACCTTAGACTACGTTTTTCAACCCTTCAACCACTCTCAGCTTGGATGGTGGATCTCTTGGTATTGACTTATCTTTTATACATTATAAAAATACATTAAAGAGATGAACTATTGAATAGATCCTATTCTTCGTTTGTTTTTTATTAGGCTCATTTTGCTGTCATGAACAATCCGAGTCGTCAAGCTTTCCCAATTAGTGTCGCGTTTAGGCGAACATTGTCATTGATTGCTGGTGGAATATATTTGCCAGGATATGCTGGAACTCAATTGAGGGGAACAGCATTGAGTTTTGAGGAACAGGATGCCATTACGGCAACGGGTCAAACTTTGCTCAAAATTCTATCTAGTAAGTTTAAAAGTAAATTTCCATCATGAGGTGATCCTTTACATGATGTTCATTTTTTTCTGCAGTGGGTGGATACAGAGCAATTTTAGGCTTGGACAACAGTCCAACTCCTGGTAATAAGTTAATACAGCTGTATAAACACTATTATAGCATGACTCGAGGGGAAAATGTCAAGTTATTTTTAATTATATTTTGTATATTTTTCTCGTAGATGAAATCTTAAATGAGGTAACTTGCTGGAATGGAATCAAAATTACACCAGTCAAAGGTGTCTACGACAAGGCAATGGAAGTTGAAATTGAGAAAATTGAAGAAGATCCGGTTGAGGAGGACACTGAAAATATGGAGCCTGAAAACTGAGGAAATTGAGAAAAAATTGTCATTTGATTTCTTAGAAAGTATTTGTACTGTTATTTTCTTATTTTACAAAATGGGAAAAACAATCTATAAAATATGTAAAATGCTTGGAGATTTTACTACTGGTAAAAAAAATCTCACAACTTTTGGGTGACTATGTTAAATGAAGTTTATGTAAGTATATCAGAAGTGGTAAAATAAGTTTGAATATTATGTTAAAAATAAATTGAATCTTTGAGTTCCAGTATCAATGTATTAAAAACGTACAAGTGCTCTGTACATGAACAATTTAAACAAGCACAAGGAAAAATGAGTTTGTGTAATCTAGACATTTGGTAATAAATACATCCGGGGATATGTAAAAAATGAATCATTGTGATGTAATAATATTTTTATTTATCATACAATGACGGTGGCTTTGTTTTGTACAATCCATTTTAGGCTCAAAAAACAAATGTTGACCAGAAATACATGCAACAATAACAAGTATACTGCAGTTTTACTTATAAATGTTTGTTTACATTTTCATGATTGCAAAATGAAGATACACTAAATATAGTAAATGTAAAATTGCAACTGCAGAGCA